>PVLC010005391.1:31096-50645 GCA_004027655.1 Graphiurus murinus
GTACTGGGGATTGAACTCAGGGGCATTCTACCTCCGGGCTACACCCCCAGCCCTATTTTTTATTCTCTATTTTGAAACCGAGTCTCTCTAAGTTGCGGAATGCCTCACTAGGTAGCTGAGGCTGGCCGCGAACCCGGATCCTCCAGTCTCAGCCTCCCGAATGCTGGGATTACAAGCGTGCGCCACCACGCCCGGCTGACTATTGTTTTTAAGAGTAGGCTCCCATAGTCATTATTAGGATCAGAGCTGTTTCCATGTTGAATCATCAGAATGACTTAGTGTGCTTAGAGTACTCTGAGCTCCTAGGTATGTATTATTTTTGCTTCTGTAATTACCTCCTGGTAACTAACAACCAAATATTGATCAAGTTCATTTTTTCAGTTACAGATTTTGAAAATACAAAGGTCTGGATAAGTACCAATGAGCCTCACTTCCACCATGCTGCTGGCTAAGGTTATTACAAGTACAAACTTAATGATGGTCATGAGGGCAGAGGAAAGAAGCTGAAGATCACTGTTTTCAACTCTAGAGAAATTAGGGAGTACTTCTGCCTGGGCTTAGGCTGGCATTCATCAGGAAAGTTTTCTGAAGGGTCTAGTGCATTTGTTTTTTATGTAATTATTTTCATGTAATTATAGCAATCAGTGGGCATTTTCAAAAGGCTTCAATTATGTAGTTGGCAGCCTGGGAACTCACAGCACCAGATACAAATAAATTGCACATATTACCATGTGTCTTTCTTGGTCAAGGCTTTGGTGATAAAGATGTTCTAAAATCACTTGAAAGTGCATATTTCTGCTGGAGCAATGATCCTTAGCTTACTTTCATTCACATATCCAAGTAGAATGGAATGAACAGTTCTAGATTCTTTCCTTAGAAAATGCACACAAGACAGTATAAACATGCATCCCCATGTTTACAAGACTGTACTTCAAAAGAGCCAAGTTATAAACAGATAAATGGATAAAGAAAATGTGGTATATAAACACAATGGAGTTTTATTCAGCCATAAAGGAGATCAAAATTATACCATTTGCAAAAAAATTGATGAAACTGGAGAACATCATGTTAAGTGAAATCAGCCAGACTCAGAGAGAATCAAGAGTCATATGTTCTCTCTCGTGTGTGGAAACTGGAGCAAATAAAGGAATAAAAGAAGACCTCATGAAAATGAGACACCTTAGGATAGAGGATGGGGACAAGGTGGAGTAAGGAGGGAAAGGAGAATTGAGGCAATGGGAAGTGAAGTTGACCAAATTATGTTATATGCATAGATAAGCATGTCACAATGAATCCCAATATTATGAATAATTATAATGCATCCATACAAACTCTTTTTTTTAAATAAAACACGCATAGACACATACAGGGATGACTTTATAGATAATATTGGGGAAATGAAGTATAAAAATTTCTGAAGCACATTCAAAGACCACTGTTCAGCTAGGCACAGTGGCCCACAGCTGTGATCCTCCTACTTGGGAGATGGAGACAGGAGGATCACAAGTCCAAGGCCAGTCCTATTTAAAATAAAAAACAAAAATAGGGCTGTGGATTTAGCTTAAAGGTAGAATGCCCTTGGGTTCAATTCCTAGTACCACAAAATTAAATTAAAATCTCAACTGGGAATATAGCTATAAGGTAAAATGCTCCTGGGTTCAATCCCTAGTACCATAAAAATAAAAATAAAAAGGGCAGAACAGTTTAGCTTGGAGTAGAACACTCCTAGGTTTGATCCCCAGTACCCAAAGTAAATTTTCTTAAAGACCCCTGCCCTGCTCAGTGACAGCAGTGTTGTGTTGAATGCAGCAAGTGGGGTAAAAGTGATATCACCTGGTACATTTCCTCACTTGAATTTTTATCTTTTTTTTATAAATTAGAACTTGGATCCATATTCAACATGGTCTTTTAGAGCAATAGAACATTTTGTCTTGTAATATAATTTCAAGAGTACTTTTGACAAAAGTACCAAATCAAGTTATGATTCTTGGCTCGTGTTCTCTCTCTCTCTCTCTCTCTCTCTCTCTCTCTCTCTCTCTCTCTCTCTCTCTCTCTCTCTCTCCTTTTATTTCTGCTGCTCAAAATGTGGTCCATAGAGCAAGACATAGACATCACCTGGGAATTTGATGAAAACACAGAATCCAGGACTAATGCTAGTGTTACTCAGAATCTACATTTCCCAGGGTTCAAAGGTGATCTATATTCAAATTGCATTGGAAAAGCACTGCTATAGACAGCAGGGACAGCACAGCAGCAAATAGTGGAGAGAAGTGGTGAAATGAAGGTCTGGACTCTGGACCCAGTCGTGCCACTGGTTAGCACCTGACCTGGAGCAGACTCCTCAGTGCTCTGAGGATGCCTCCTCTGCTGTCTCAGAACTTCAAAGGGCCAATGCGCCTGACATAGTAATCACTTGATAAATGGTAGTTACTGTTCTTACTGGTAAAATTGCGATTGCATCTTGGGCTGGGGATGTAGCTCAGTGGTAGGGTATTTGCCTGGCATATGTGAAGCCCTGAATTTAATCCCTAGCACCACTAAAAATTAAAAAGATTGTTATTACCTCATAGCAATTTTCACAAGTGAGTTCTCGGGAAGCTGAAAATCTCCCTGGAGATGTAATCAGAAGGGCAGAAGAGGGAACAGTGGGCCATTGCTCTAGGTGAGATAAAAGGTTCTTGGTGCTTATACATGCAAATTTAGAGTTCTGTAGCTCTACTGACCTGATAATTTCTTCAATGTGTCACTCTGGGCACAAAGGAGAAAACCAAAGCAGTGGCTCATAATACGACCTCAAACGAGAGAAGGCATTGTTCATAAAGCCCAACAGAGTTCTTCCCAGGCCAGAAGGTGACAGTGGGAAAGGAGCAGGAGGGCACTGTGTCAAGATGCTCTCATTGGAGCCAAGAGAGACAGAGTGAATAAGAGTGAAGATGACATTGGGGTCTATCGAATACCACCAAAGGGGTTGTCTATTTGCTATATGCACACAGCCTTCCATGCTTCCTATCTACAATCTCTACAATCCTACACCTTATTTTTTGTGGTACTGGAGATTGAACCCAGGGGTGTTCTTCCTCTGAACTATACCCCTAGCCCTACTTTATTTTGAAACGGCATCTTGCTAGATTGCTGAGAATCTCACTAAATTGCTGAGGCTGGTCTCAAATCTGCAATCCTCTTGTCTCAGCCTCCCAAGTACTGGAATTATAAGTGTGTACCGCCATGCCCAGCTCACTTGATTTCTGAATGGTAAGGGACAAAGCCAGAGCCAGAACTCAGGCATTTACACTCCAGGTCCAGTACTAATCTCTTTGCACCCCAAGAGCTTCATTCAGAACTTACCAATGACCAAAATTCTCTAATATGCATGGGGTTCCTTGCAAAGTGGGACTGCTCGGATTCTTCTCTGGTACCCAAAATGGAATGCTTCCAAGGGAGTCACAGGCTATATTTGTAAAGTCTATTTTGAGGCTCCTGGTCATGATGGTTTTCAAATTACAATAAAAACATAAAAATATATTAGATTTTTGAGCATGTATGATTACAATGCACCAATAAAAAATCATACACATAGAGATATCATATTTAAATAATTTTTACTTTGAATAGGTAATGAAATCTGGAATTAAGCTATCAAAAATTAATGCAAATTTCTCAATGGACAGGAAAACTATAACTAGGACATATAGTTTCCTCTTTACTGAAGAAAAGTTATTCTTGCTGCATTAAAGTGTGATCCACTCAACAGTTACAAAAAGGTTTTTGGAATAGGACACATGACATATGAGTATGGAAATTTATACCTAACACACACAAAAAAAGTTATATGGTGTATATAAATACCACCATGGTAATCGGGTACACAGATTTTTATTAATAATGAACATTTTTCTCTACAATCTTATTTTTATTTGAATTTTCTAATGAAAAACCAAAAGAAAAATTATTTTCCCAGTTGAATTTATTTAATTTGGATATTTTATTGAATAGTAACTTGTTTACAATAAGCTGTAAAGTATACAGATAGATTTTCACATATGTGCATATACATGGACACAGAATCATAAACGAGATATATTTTCATCAGACTCAAATATAAATATTCCTGATGTCTGTTCATTCTGTTTCTAGGTAACAACTAATTGTCTATCAGTGTAACTAGTTTGTATTTTATAGACATACATATATAGAGTTATGTAGTATGTATACTTTTTCATATAGATATTTTACTAATAATTATAGCATGCATAAAAATTCATTTTGTTTTTTGATGACTAGATTTCATTATAGATGGACAATATTTTATTGATTCATTCACATCTTAATGAAAATTTAGTCTGTATCAGAATTTGATTATTACAAAAAATGCCATGGACATTCATGCCCAGGTATCTGTGGGAATATATACTTTTATTTTCCCTGAATAAATACTTAAGAGAAGAGAGGCTAATTGGCATAATAGGTAGTATATGTTTAACTTTAAAAAAAGAAACTGCTAAACTGTCTTCCAAAGTGGTTTGTTTTACTTCACCATATTATATCTAGAATGAGAATGAGCTTTATGATTTAACTATTTTACTGAAAATATATTGTATTCTGATTATTTACTTTTATTAAATAAAATCATATATTTCATAAAAAAACACTATTGTTGTAATGGAAAAGATTATTAAGAAAGTAACATACTTCATTGTAAAAGACAACACAGTTTCCAAATCGATAGTATCAAAGGTTCAAGGACAAGAAGTCTAGGTTTATGAGAGTAGAATATTGTCAAGAAAAGTGAGCAAATTGTGTTGTTTGTTTTTTGGTTTTTTTGTTTTTTTTTTTCGGTACTAGGGGTTGAACCCAGGGGCATTCTACCTCTGAGCTACACTTCCAATCCGATTTTTCATTCTTTATTTTGAAACAGGGTCTCACTAAGTTGTGGAGGGCCTCCCTAAGTAGCTGAGGCTGGATGCAAACCCGGATCCACCTGTCTCAGCCTCCCAGGCATGCGCCACCACACCCAGTGCTACAAGCATGTGCCACCACACCCAGCTGGCAAATTGTGTGTTTTTTTTGTTTGTTTTTGTTTTTTAAATTTCACTTCAATTACAGACTTTATTTTATCTCTAAGATCAAACCTTCTTCTTTCTTGTTGCTCAATTCAAATTCCATTGCTGATCCCTTGGGCTTTATTATTCCAAAAAACTAATAAAGTCTTCCTCCTCTAACTCGTTGCCTTTTTCTGTCACTTAAAGTTAACACTGGGAACATGCCATGAAGAAGAAGGAGGCAACTGCATTACTTTTTTTAAAAATGCATCCATTAATCTGACCATGTTGACATAGAAATTCATATATCATTAAATGTAATTGCTTTGCTTTTTTCTAGCCTCATTGGAGAAAGTGGTGTTGCTTGTGCTTAATAGAGGGTACATCTCAATGAAGTAAAATGATTTTTAAACTCTACTTCCATGTAAACAATTCTAAAATTGTGTGTATACTTATTTGAGAAAGAGAGAGAATTCCAATTTATCTTTTCCATTCATATATATATATATATATATATATATATATATGAATGTGTATATGAAGTATCTATACATACACACACTTTATTCTGTGGCTGATGTGTGTAAGACACAGAATAAGGGCTAAGATATATTGTCTCAGGGTCTTTGAGAGTAACTATTACTGTACTAGGTTATGATAATGTGATAATCAATAATGATGTTGACATAGAAACAATCATTTGGCAGCTGGCTGTACTTAGTAGGGTTATCCATTTCCTCCTGCTAATTTATTGTCTTATCAATGCATGGATAATAATTAATTATCTTATTAGTTTCTAATTTATTTTATTATAAATGCATAGAGAATAATTATGCATACCTACAATCTACAGTATGTGACCTTTATAAAAACTGTTTTCACAATTCAGGTGTCTCTTTACTTCTATGTAGAAATCACTCCAACATTGTCACCTGGAAGATCTCCATACTAACCAACTGTAAAATAACACATTAAGAATGAAAGACTGAGCCGGGCGTGGTGGCGCATGCTTGTAATCCCAGCATTCGGGAGGCTGAGACCGGAGGATCCAGGTTCGCGGCCAGCCTCAGCTACCTAGTGAGGCACTCCGCAACTTAGTGAGACTCAGTTTCAAAATAAAGAATAAAAAAAATTGGGCTGGGGGTATAGCTCAGAGGTAGAATGCCCCTGAGTTCAACCCCCAGTACCGCAAAAAAAAAAAAAAAAAATGAAAGACTGATTGTCTTGAGAGAGAGGGGCAATAGTAAACTCAGTGTTTTGCTCATATTAGTAATGCAAAAAATGTTTTAGGACTGGGAATTTTGAGCAGGTTATAATATGAATATAGGACTGCTATGTCATAAACTACTAGAGAGAGATTCAAAGTGCCATTCAGGAAAGTCAGAAAGACCATATAACCATATCCAAAGCAACTAGTGATAATTAAATGCACCAGAAGGATTTCAGCAGGAAGTGGTCCATCAGGAAATATGACATAAAAGAGCTAAGCCTTAAGTTTTGAAGGAACATGGAATTTAAAGGCAGCAATGAGAAAGATCTAAGGGAGAGACAATAAGTAAGTCTACCACCCAGAGTGGGAGGAAACATGGCAAAACTATAAGATAGAATTCAACTGGAATGTGGAAAATGTGAGAGATTAAAAAATGCATGTTGTTGAGTAACATTAAGGATCTTCCAGAGCTGGAATAGCCTAAAATAGGTACTTGGGTGGGGGAGTATAATTATCCTGGCCAGTGCCAGATGATGCAAAGAATAATTCAGAACAACAGGAAAACTGTAGCGTTCTTAGTAACTCAGAAGGAGATACTAAGGCAAAAGTAAAATGTGTGGATTCCACAAGGACTGGATTCAGGTCCTAGCCCAGCCAATCACTATCTGTATAGCCTTTAAGTATATAATCAAATCTCTCTGTATCTGCAATTACCCATCTGTAAAAATGGTAATAGTAAGGCACCTACTTTATAAGGTTCATGTGAGGATCAATATATATATATATATATTTTTTTTTTCAGGTGTCTCTTATTATATGGTATATAGTATATATACCATATATATTATATATAGTACTTAGCACAGTGCAAGGTAATGATAGCCTTTCTCATCCAGAGATGAGTGGTATGACCCGGTCTCCAATATTCAGAAAAAATAGAAGGCTGCTCTAGGGATACAGAACATACAAAAAAGTGGATGTGAGAACTCTGTCCCTATGGTGATTTTCATCACCTCCTCCTGCCTTCTTCCACTTACAACCCTAGGGACATATGTATTTCAGTTCTCACCATTATGGACCTAGGGTGATGGAATTCCTAGTATACGCTCAGATGAGTCACTTCATTTCTGTTATTTCTTCTGCCAAATATCACCTTAACTGTAATGCTGCTAGTTTAAGTCAGTGCTGAAAATGACTTAATATCTTCCCAACAGTTTAGAAAAAAAATATTTCTCATCTAGATACTTCCATAGGTTGAGTATCCTTTATTCAAAATGCATGGAACCAGAAGTATTTCAGATTTTGAATTTCTTTTGTTTTTTGTTTGTTTATTTGTTTGTTTGGTCATAGGGATTGAACCCAGGGGCTTTCTACATTTGGACTATATCCCAAACCCATTTTTCTTTTTATTTTGAACCAGAGTCTCATTAGGTTGCATAGAATCTTCCTATGTGACTGAGGCTGTCCTCGAACCTGTGTCAACCACTACACGCATCTTGATATATATATATATTTTTTTTTCTTTGCAGTACTGGGGATGGAACCTGGGGGCATTCTACCTCTGAGCTACAGCCCCAGTCTTATTTTTTTATTCTTTATTTTGAAACAGGGTCTTACTAAGTTGCGGAGGGCCTCACTAAGCACCTGAGGCTGGCTGTGAACCCAGATCCTCCGGTCTCAGACTCCCAAATGCTGGGATTACAAGCGTGCGCCACCATGCCCGGCTTACATCTTAATTTTTTTTTTAATTTTGAAATATATGCATAATGTTTTATGGTTGAACATCCCTAATCTGAAAATATGAAATCCAAATGCTCTAACATCAGAGACTTTTGTTAGTGTTACAAAAGTATCAGATGCTAGAGAATTTCAGATTTGGGGCTTTGAGGATTAGGGATGCTAAACCTCAACCTGTACCACCAGGTTCCAAAACTGTTGTTTTTTTTTTAATCACCATAGGAGAGATATGTGTATAAGCCACTCTGCATTTTAAAAAGCTAATGAATTAGGACTTAAAGAGACACACAGAGTAAATTCAGTCCAGTATCTTAAATAATACATTAACAACTTCATGTCCAACCATGATGGAGTAAAAGGAATCAGATTTAAAAACTGGAAAATTAGACTATACATATATATATATATATATATATATATATATATATATATATATATATATATATATAGAGAGAGAGAGAGAGAGAGAGAGAGAGAGAGAGAGAGTTTTCAGCTATTGAGTACAGAACATCAATCTTTGAGAGAGAAGGGAAACAAATGAGGCACTCCTAAAACTGCCTTAACTTACTCTCAGAGAGAGTTTCAATGCTGCATTACAAGGAAGGGAATCTATATAGAGCCTAATTGTTTCCAGGTGTTGAGAAGAAAGACATCAGAGGGCCGGGTGTGGTGGTGCAGGCTTGTAATCCCAGTACTTGGGAGGCTGAGATTGGAGGATCACTGGTTCAAGGACAGCCTCAGCAAGTAGTGAGACTCTCATCAACCTAGTTACACCCTGGCTGGGGGGTGTAGCTTGAAGGTATAACGCCTCTGGGTTCAATCCTCAGTACCACAAAAAAAAAAAAAAAAAGACGTCAGAGTGTGGGGACACCAAAGCAATAAAAGATTGTGGGGAAAAGTACCAGACAGGAAAATTGCATAGAAAAGAGCTCCAGAGGTCTTTTTTTTTTTTTTTTTCGGTACTGGGGATTGAACTCAGGGGCATTCTACCTCCGAGCTACACCCCCAGCCCTATTTTTTTATTCTTTATTTTGAAACCGAGTCTCACTAAGTTGCGGAGGGCCTCACTAGGTAGCTGAGGCTGGCTTTGAACCCGGATCCTCCGGTCTCAGCCTCCCAAATGCTGGGATTACAAGCGTGCGCCACCACGCCCGGCTTCCAGAGGTCTTTAGATGGATTTATTTTTGTCTTTGGCTAAGTATTAGTCTGTGTGTGTGTGTGTGTGTGTGTGTGTGTGTGTGTGTGTGTGTTACTTCGCAAAACCTAGGAAAGAAAGTAAAGAAAGGAGAAGGACCAATTCCCATAAACTCACAACAGGACAAGAACAGGTTGTGTTCCCACCAGCAGAGTGGAAAGACCTTATATATGTGGGGCATAGAGTAGATCTCTCAAAAGTTTATTTTCTCAGTAGTGGGATAACCCCTAGGCAAAAATTTGACACTATTCTAACAAACTATAAAATCAAGTCTCAAAAGGATCAAACTGATCTGAGTTAACTGCATCCCAGTTCAAAGTTCAACAATATTTAAAAGGATATAATAGAATATAGCCCCTAGTAATATAAAATTCATAATGCCTAACATCCAATCAAAACTATCAGATGTACTAAGAATCAGACACAACTTTAAAATGAGGAGAAAAATTAACTAATAGAAGCAAACTCATAAATGACACAAATTATAGAGTTAGTATATAATGATATTAAAATAGCCGAATATACTCAATTTGATGAAGAAGCTACAGGAAAGTTTGGGTACATAAGGAAAACCATGAAAGATATATAGAAAAGACCCAAATCAAGCATACAGAGATGTAAAATAAATATAATATTTGAAAGGAAAAACACACTGGCTTGGATTTCTAGTATACCAAACATTGCAGAAGAGAAAAAGATGAGTGAACTTAAAGGCATAGCAATAGAAACTATCCAAATGAAATACACACAGATAAAAAGACTGGGAAAGAATAACAGAGCATCAGTTATCTATGGCTAAACACCAAGTGATCTAATGGAATTCCAGAAGATTTAAAGAAATAAGGACCAAAATTTTATTTAAAAATACAATAAAGGTAGAAATATAAAATTTTCAACGGACCTTAAGCAGAAAAAAAAAAATGGAGAAACCACAGTATGGCACATTACAACCTAACTACTGAAAAAAATGCAAAAGCTTTTCTAAAGGAACAAAGATAAGAATAACATCATACTTATTGTCAAGAGCTATGCAAGTCAAACCAACAATGGTGTGATGATTTTGAATTCCTGAAAGAAAAAGCTTATAACTTATATTTCTAGTCCTTGTGGGGGGAAATGCCTTTCAAAAATGAGGTGAAATAAAGGAATCATCTGAGGGAATTCATTGCCAGAAGTCCAGTTATTTTTCTGTTACTGTTGGTACAGAGAAATACTATTAATTTTTACATTTTTGTATCAGTTATTAGTTATCATTTTTCCATCCACTGCAATGTTTTTCATCTGCAGATGATCAAATCAACTGCAAGTAATGATAGTTTTACATCCTCCTTTTCAATTCTGACATTTATTTCTTTTCCTTTCTTTATGGGCACATTCATTGCCAGAAGACCATCACTAAAAGATATAATAAAGTTCTTTCAGTAGAAAAAACTGAAACCAGCTAGATTATTATAGATAGAAAAAGTAATGAAGAAGATGGCAAATGATAAATATATAAGTATTAAATGTCTGGTTTTCTTTCTTTTTTTTCTTTTTGCAATACTGGGGATTGAGTCGAGGTTCTTTACTGTAACAGTCTGTTGTTGAAACGAACAGGTCATCACAAGTGAAAGCCCAGCGTCTAGTCAACTTGCTCCCATTGCTGAAGCCAGCTCACCATACCCTCATGCTAGCCCCACTGGAAATCACCCCATGCATGGCTACTGTGGGATAGGGAAGGAATAGACAACAATGGGTTTTTCAGCAAATGGTTGATATCCACATTTGAAAGGATAAAATAGAACCCCTACTTCACACCATATAAAAATTTAACTCAAAATGGACCACAGACAAAAATGTAAGAGGTAAAACTATAAAACCCTTAGAAAATAACATACCTTAAAACTTCCTGAGTTGAATAGTCAATGGCTTCTTAACTACGAAACCCAAAATACAGACAAAAAAGGAAAAAGTACATAAACTGGACATTTTCTGCTTCAAAGAGAACACTATCAAGAAAGTGAAGGAGATAGGCATGGTGATGCACACCATAAAATCCCAGCTACTCAGAAACCTGAGGCAGCAGGATCATGTGTTCAAGGTTAGCCTGGGCAATAAATTAGTGAAAGCCTGTCTCAAAAAAAAAAAAAAAGTTTACAAAATGACCTGGGGATGCGGCTCAGTGATAGAATGCTTGCCTAACATGTGTGAGGCCCTAGATTTAATCTCTGGTACCACATAGTTTTAAAGAGTAAAAAGAAAATTCACAGACTGGGGGAACAATTTTAAAAATGTTATAACTGATAAGAGACGTCTTAAATAAATAATAATTGTAACTCAATTTTAAAGTAGGCAAAAAACTGGACTAGGTATTTCAATTAGTCATTAGGGAACTACAAATCAAAGCCTCAATAAGATATTACATCACAGCTATGATGAAATAAAAACAATAACAGCAAGGATTGGCACGGATGTGGAGAAACTGGAACCTTGTTCCATTACTGATGGGGATATAAAATGATACAGTCTCTTTGAAAAGCAGCCTGGCAGTTCCTCAAAGAGTTAAACACAGAGATGCCATATGCCCCAGAAATTGTACTCTAAGAGAAATGGAAACACCTCTGCACAGAGACCCGTACACAAATATTCATAGTAGCATTATTCATAGTAGTAAAAAGCAGGAAACAACCCAAATGTCTACCAACCACTTAATGGATAAATAAAATGTAGTATATCTTTATAGTGTAATATTATTCACAACAAAATGAAATGAAGTACTAATTGATGCTACAAGCTAGAAATGGAAAAAGCCAGTCATAAAGTACTTCATGTTTTACTATTCCATTTATGTTGAATATACAGAATACACAAATCTACAGAGACAGAAAGTAGTTTAGCAATTGCCTAGGGCTGTAAGGAATGGGGATACTGGAGGTGAAGGCTAAGGACTGTGCAAGTTCTTTTTGGGGCAATGAGAATATTTTTAAATTGATAAATATTTTGGATATACAACTTTTTGGATATACTAAACACACTTCATTTTCTTCCTTCATATGAATCAGTTACATGGTATGTGAAATACATATCAAAAAAGTTTTTCTTTGGAGCAAGGCATGGTGGGACATGCTTATAATCCCAGTACTTAGGAAGCTGAAAAGGGATGACCACAGGTTGGAGGCCAACCTCAGAAACTTAGTGCAACTCTCGGAAACTTAGTGAGACCATCAGCAACTTATCAAGACTCTGTTTCAAAAATTTTAAAAAATGAGTAAATAAAAAGGAGTGTGATCTAGCTCAGAGGTAGAATGCTCCTTGGTTCAATCCCCAGTACCAAAAACTTTTTTTCAGAATGGAGAACTAGAGCTTGAGAGTCCTATAAAAGTAGTTGAGTGTACATAGTTTGCTTGTGTCAGTGCTTTCCTAAATGAGAAATGGTGGACATGTTAAAAAGCCAGACCCACAAAAGCCCCCACTACAATCCCAGTTTGGGAATTAAGGAGTCACCAGGCTGTCTTTTCTGATTAGGGACAATGGGTATCTCTAAAGTGGTTAACATAAATGTGATGTTCTGCCTGAGCAAATTATATTCTAGTAAGTAAAATGCTTTTAAACGCTTATCAATGCTTAGCTACTAGGGCTGGGGAGTTTAGCTCAGTGGTAGAACACTGCATACCATGTACATGGCCCTGCATTCCATCCCCAGCAACACACACACACACACACACACACACACACACACACACACACACACACCTCTACTACTGCCAGGATTTTAATATTGAGATTTTAATATTTGAGATTTTCCCAAAGTAAATTGAACATTCTCTTTTTTTTTCCTGAATCCAGGAAAAGACAGATTTTCCAACTGTCGTCTCTGCACTGATTCGATTTATCTCATGACCCAGTGGCTACCTACCAGCTCTATTTGCCAGGGCTAAAGTGGCACTGGCAATGCAAGACTATATAGTGGGGCTGAATGAAAAGAAGTAAGCAAATACAGTGCCCTTACCGCAAAATACTGATTTGAACTTAAAAAATATATAACTGCAGTTAAGGCAAATTCTTTTGCTAATTACATTTATGAAAATAGAATGCTTTCCTGAGCCTAGGGAAGGTAGGGGGGAAGGGTCACATGTCATGAAGTCATTCCTCAAACCATAACAGATTGCAAAGCTGTGGTTTAATATATAACACAGATGATTTGGTCAGTTTTGTAATGATTTTAAGTTTACAGTATCTTCTTTTTTTCCTGGAACATTATATTTCGTTTGGCAATAGTTTTTACCTTGGTTTCCCTCCAGCTGCTTTTTCAAAGGCAAAAATGTAGATTACTTCATCTTGTGGTTTAATCTTGGTATACAGAGCATCATGGAAGCAGCAATGATTTCTTGTAATCACCTCTGCCCTATACCAAGATCCTAAGGGAGATAGTATTTCATGCTTCATAATATCTCCACCACCATGAACAGTTATCACTTAAATAGCTACAGAGATGGTAGTAAATGAGGACATCAGATGCTTCCACCCATCCCACCCAAATTCCATTCTTCACTGGAGAGACAGTAATGTGAACATGAGTTCTCAATATATTCACATTCACTACACCATCTGACAATCTGAGAGCCTGAGATCCTTCAAATTCAGTCTTGAACCTGAGAATTGTATTCTTTTCTTTCCAACTTGTACTGATTGCTATGTATCTAGACTATCACCAACAGTTCTTGGAATTTCAGTTAGGATTAAAATGCAAATCCAAACAAATGTAA
This sequence comes from Graphiurus murinus, assembly GCA_004027655.1. Lineage (NCBI taxonomy): Eukaryota > Metazoa > Chordata > Mammalia > Rodentia > Gliridae > Graphiurus > Graphiurus murinus. The sequence continues at coordinate 45,023 of PVLC010005391.1, forward strand.
GGGTTCCATTTTAGTAAAATGCTTTCTACTTTTTACTGGAACAAATAATCTCAGAATCATTTCTTGTTCACCAGTTTTGTGTAGTCAACATTGAATATCAAAGAATTATTTTTTTTTATTTTTTGAGGTACTGGGGATTGAACCCAGGGGCATTCTACCTCTGAGATACACCCCCAGCCTTATTTTATTTTTTATTTTGAAACAGGGTCTCACTAAGTTGCAGAGGGCCTCACTAAGTAGCTGAGGCTGGCCACAAACCTGCGATCCTCCTATCTCAGCCTCCCAAATACTGGGATTACAAGCATGCGCCACCATGCCCGGCTTCAAAGAATTACATTTTGAAAAGTGTGATCAACGAGGAGGAAAAAAAGAGAAAGGAATATGGGCTCCTTATTTTTTTCTTAGTGGGCAATGTATAAGGCAACTTGAATATACTCTTTCAAAGAGTACACTTTTCTTTAAGTCACTTTGAAAGAACATCTTCATGATCAATACTACAGAGAATTTGGATTTTGTTAATGCCTTCGTGAATCCCATTAATGAAACTCCAAAGAGAATCACAGACATTTTATGCCTATCACACATAAAGTAAGAAAGCAAAATTTGCAGAGTGAAAGGCAACTCAGTTCCAGAGCAGGAAGTAAAAGCCTGGTCTTGTATTCCTTTGTTACAGGGTCTAGCCCACACAGGGATGGTTTTATGTTTCTAGCAGCTAGTGGTTCCCTGCCTTGGATCCATTTGCCTCTTTAAATATAAGCCTCTGATGGAAATAATTCTAGGAATCCTTGTAGCATGTCGCATATTTAATACCTTAAAGGGGCAATATGAACACTTAAAAGGCCATTGCTAACTCATTTCCTTCCCACTCTTCCTGTACCTCTACCTTCATGATCCATCCTGTTCTTACCAAAAACTCAGAAGACAGACAGACTTTAAGGAAAGTTTCATGACAGGGCCCTATGATGGAAGCATTTGAATTAGATATATCAAAAATTTAATGCATGATCATTGAGAGTTCCACACAGAAATGGGTCTATCAAAGAATTACCTCTTTAAAAAAGGTTTAAGCTGGGTGTGGTTGCACATGCCTGTAATCCCGGTACTTGAGAGGCTGAGGCAGGAGAATCACAGGTTCAAGACCAGCCTCAGCCACTTAGCGAGACACTGTTTCAAAATTAAATAAATAAATAAAAGGGCAGGGTTGTGGCTGGAAGGATAATGAATTCAAACCCCAGCACCCAAAAAAAGTGGGTTAAGCAAGAACCTCATCAATAGTCTCTAAAAAGTCTTTGCAAAAGTCTTCTTTGCAACTGAAATCCTTAAGCCTGGATTTCTCCAGTTTTACAAGGTTCATTCCTTCCCACAGTCTCTTAGATTTCAACCTAAATGTAACCTTCTTAGAGCTGAGAGCTGAGTTTCCTGACATCCCCCTCTTAAGGAGTTCTCTCCTCTTTCCATCACAGAACACGCGATTCTATATCCACAGACTAAAATCTAACATATTTCTGGTTCCTGCCACTTATCAACCTCATCTTACACAAAGTCACTTAGTTTCCTCAGTCTACTGACCCAATCTTGCTGTTCTCCACTGAAAAATCATGGTGAAGCATAAAGGAAGGTAAACACTGAGAGAGAATAGGGTGGCCTGCACTTTGGGTCTATTCTGGTGACCTGATGCAAATTTCTTTTTTTCTTGTGGTATCAATTTCCTTGTGCCCATTAGAGGGATTGGATTCAATGAGATCTACAGTCCCTACCAGCTCTGAGAGTTGCCTGTTCCACATCTACACAGCCTGAATTTTTCATACTCTTATTCAAAGCACAGAGCTGCCCTGATGTTGGTTCCCTATTAGAACCAACTGGCCACCACTGAAGGTATCTCTCCCAACTCTCCCAGATATTACTCCAATCAACTCAACACAATGCATTGATTCATAAATGCAAGCTGTGGTGCCTCACTTCATATGGGACTTGAATGGTTATTTATTTTACAACCAACCAAGGGATCAGGGTAATCTGTGGTTAACAGGCCAGAATTTAAACCTCTAAGATTGCACTCATATTTTTCTTTGCCATCTTCTTGACAAATCCAAATGTTCATATTTGTGCTCTTCCATTCAATGCATTTTGTCCCTTCAGTCGGCTCATTCTGGAAACCCAAACCTGTGGTGTCAGAAAGGACTCTATTCTGCCTCTGTGTTCTGCCTTTCTTGGTGAACTATCGGTCCCCATTGTTCCTCAAAACTTCATCCTCCCACTTTTGTCAACCAACACTTATGACTTCAACACTGTGCCAGGTCCTATATGAGAATCTAGGGCTAGAATGATTAAAATGACTTAGTAGTGCCTGATGTGAGACTGGGAAATATATTAGCCATGAAAAGCCTGTTCTAGCCAGGTACACACCTATAATATCAGTAATTGGGAGGCTGAAGCAGGAGGATTGCAAGTTTGAGGCCAATCTGAGCAACATAACAAGACCCTGCCTCAAAAAATAAACTGGGATGGGGATACAGGTACATGGTAGAAGGCTCCTGGGTTCGATCCTTGCTACTGAAAAAAAAAAAAAAAGCCTGTGCCAAATAAAACATGATTATACGCTGTTCTAACAAATGCTGGCTGACTAACTATCCCTTTATCAGCCTCTCCCCTCGCTCTGTCTTCATATTATCTGCTCTTAAATGTTGTCCTTTAGCCAGGCTTGGTGGCATACGTTTGTAATCCCAGCATTTGGGAGGCTGAGACTGGAGGATCTGGGTTTGCGGCCAGCCTCAGCTACCTAGTGAAGCACTCCACAATTTAGTGAGACCCTGTTTCAAAATAAAGAATAAAAAATAGGGCTGGGGGTATAGCTCAGAGGTAGAATGCCCCTGAGTTCAATCGCCAGTACTGCAAAAAAAATACTGTTCTTTGACCTTTTAAATATTGGCATATTAAGTTACCATGGAATAATTTCTTTTTTTTTTTTTTGCTGCTATTTTTTTATTCCATTATAGTTGACTATTAAATACAGGCTATGAAAAGTGCAAACTAAAATTTTACAGGTAGTGATTATCTTCATCAATTTTTTTGAAAGCTTTTTATTTATTTTTATTTATTTATTTATTTTTTATTGTGATAATTCGTGCTTTGTATTTATACATTTTTGTTTGGTACAAATTGATAAAGACAAATGTGCACACATTTCTCATCTGACCCTATCCCCAATTCCCACCCCGCTCCCTCGCCCTCCCTCCCTCTCAAGTTCAGTTCAGTGAGTGATCTTGATATAATTGTGTAAGTACATCATGTGCCGTAGTATGCTCTCCGCATCGACCCCCCGTCCATTCCCTTCGGTTAAGTCTACTTGATTGTTTATCGAAGGTCTCTACTTTTTCATCTGGGGACCCTCTTATGTCCCATCTACTCCCTAACATCCGCATATTAGGGAGAACATATGTTTCTTTACTCTTTGTGACTCACTTAACGCAATGTTTTCCAGCTGCATCCATTTCCCTGCAAAGAACATGATTTGTTCTTCTTTATGGCTGAGTAAAATTCCATTGTGTACATATCACATAGTTTTGTAATCCATTCATCTGTGGATGGACATCTTGGCTGATTCCATAGTTTGGCTATTGTGAATTGAGCCGCTATAAACATAGATACACATGCATCGGCCTGATACTTTGGCTTCCATTCTTTTGGGTATATACCCAGTAGTGGAATTGCTGGGTCATATGGTAGGTTGATTCCAATTTGTCTGAGGATCCTCCAGACTGTTTTCCACAGTGGTTGCACAAGTTTGCACTCCAAACAACAATGTATTAGGGCTCCCACTTCTCCACATCCTCGCCAGTAGGTGTTGTTGTTCATGTTTTTTATGATTGCCATTCTGACGAGAGTTAGGTGGAATCTCAGGGTAGTTTTGATTTGCATCTCCCTGATTGCCAATGATGTGGAACATTTCCTCATACACTTATTGGCCATTTGTATTTCTTCTTTTGTGAAGAGTCTATTTAGATCCTTTGCCCATTTTTTGATTGGGTTATTTGCTTTCTTAGTTGCGATTTTCTTGAGTTCTTTGTATATACTAGATATTAGACCTCTATCTGAGGTGTAACTGGCAAATATTTTCTCCCACACTGTAGGCTCTCTGTCGAGGTTCTTGATAGTTTCCTTTGCTGAGCGGAAGCTCTTCAGTTTAATGCAATCCCATATATTGATCTTCCCTTGAGCTGCTTGTGCTTTTGGGGTCTTGTTGAGAAAGTTTTTATCTGTGCCTATGTGTTCAAGTGTTGGTCCTATGCCCTCTTCAAGTAGCTGCAATGTCTCTGGTCTGATTTCCAGGTCCTTGATCCACCTTGAGTTGACTCTTGTGCAGGGTGAGAAAGTGGGGTTTATTTCCAGTTTCCTGCATATGGTTAACCAGTTTTGTCAACACCATTTGTTAAAGAGGCTATCTTTTTTCCAGTGTATACTTTTGGCTCCTTTGTCAAAAATCAGTTGACTGTAAGTCTGTGGGTCTGTTTCTGAGTCTTCTATTCTGCTCCATTGGTCTATGTGTCTGTTTTTGTGCCAGTACCATGCTGTTTTTATTACTGTGACTTGGTAGTAGAGTTTAAAGTCAGGTATTGTGATGCCTCCTGCATGATTTTTATTGCCAAGAAATACTTTGGCTATCCTGGGCTTTTTGTTTATCCAGATGAATTTAAGGACTGATTTTTCTATGTCTGTGAGGAGCGTCCTTGGCAATTTCATGGGTATTGCATTGAATGTGTAGATCAGTTTTGGGAGGATGGCCATTTTGATGATATTTATTCTGCCTATCCAAGAGCATGGTAGATCCTTCCATCTACTAAGGTCTTCTTCGATTTCCTTCTTCAGCTTTCTGTTATTTTCCTTATAGAGGTCTTTAATTTCCTTGGTTAGGTTTATCCCTAAGTATTTTATTTTTCGGGGTGCTATTGTGAGTGGAATTGCTTTCTGGATTTCTTTTTCAGTCGATTTATGGTTGGTATATAGAAAAGCTTCTGATTTTTTAAGATTGATTTTGTATCTGGACACCTTACTGAATTTGTTGATCAGTTCTATGAGTTTTTTGGTTGAGTTTGTTGGGTCTTCTAAGTATAGCATCATGTCATCGGCAAAAAGTGATGGTTTTTGTTCTTCTTTCTCTATTTTTACCCCTTTGATTTCCTTCTCTTGCCTTATTGCTCTGGCTAGAGTCTCGAGTACTATATTAAACAGAAGAGGTGATAATGGACATCCTTGTCTTGTTCCTGTCTTTAGTGGGAACTCTTGCAGTTTTTCTCCATTTAATATGATGCTGGCTGTGGGCCTATTGTATATTGCCTCAATGATTTTGAGGTATATTCCTTCTATTCCAATTCTCTGTAGTGCTTTTGGCATGAATGGGTGTTGGATCTTGTCAAATGCTTTTTCAGCATCAATTGAGATGATCATGTGATTTTGTCTTTGATTCTATTTATGTGGTGAATTACATGTATTGTTTTTCGTATGTTGAACCAGCCTTGCATCCCTGGGATGAACCCGGCTTGGTCATGGTGTATAATTTTCTTGATGTGGTTTTGAATGCGCATTGCTAGTATCTTGTTTAGCAGTTTTGCATCTAAGTTCATCC
>PVLC010005391.1:50745-76966 GCA_004027655.1 Graphiurus murinus
TATTAGTGTGATGTTGGCTTCATAGAATGTGTTTGGAAGGGTCCCGTTTCTTTCTATTTCACGGAATAGCTTGAGGAGTATTGGGATTAGCTCTTCTAAAAATGTTTTATAAAATTCACTTGGAAAACCATCTGGTCCTGGACTTTTCTTTGATGGTAAACTCTTTATTGCTGTTTCTATTTCTTTGATTGTTATTGGTTGGTTTAAGTTTTCGATATCTTCTTGACTCAATTTAGGGAGGTTGTATGTGTCTAGGAATTTGTCAATTTCTTCTAGATCTTCCATTTTGTTGGAGTACAGTTTTTCAAAATAGTTTCTGACTATCTTCTGTATTTCCATACTGTCAGTGGTAATATCTCCTTTTTCATCTCTTATTTTGGTAATTTGAGTTGATTCTCTCTTTCTTTTGGTCAGATTGGCCAATGGTTTATATATCTTGTTTATTTTTTCAAGGAACCAGCTTTTAGTTTTGTTGATCTTTTGTATTGTTTTTTTATTCTCTAATTCATTAATTTCCGCTCTGATTTTCGTGATTTCCTGTCTTCTCCTGGCTTTGGGGCTAGATTGTTCTTGTTTTTCAAGGGCTTCGAGCTGTGTCATTAGGTTATTTAATTGGTGGTTTTCTGTTCTTCTTATGTGGGCACTCAGTGCTATAAATTTCCCTCTTAGTACTGCCTTCAGGCTGTCCCAGAGGTTTTGATATGTTATATCTTCATTTTCGTTGGTTTCTAGGAATTTCTTAATTTCTCCCCTTACTTCTTCTATGACTCACTCTTCATTCAGCAGTGTGGTGTTCAGTCTCCATGCGCTTACTCGGTTACTTTGGGTCTTCCTGGAGTTTATTTCTAGTTTCACTCCGTTGTGGTCTGAGAAGATGCAGGGAATTATGTTTCATTTTTTGAATTTGCTGGTGCTCGCTTCGTGGCTGAGAATTTGGTCTATTTTGGAGAAGGTTCCATGAGCAGCTGAGAAGAATGTGAATTCAGTTGTAATTGGGTGGAAGAGTCTATATGTGTCTAATAGGTCCATTTGGTTTATGGTATCCTTTAGGTGTGAGGCGTCTCTGCTGACCTTTTGTTTTGAGGAGCGATCTAGAAATGTAAAAGGAGTATTACTAATACTCCTAGTATTAGTGTACTGGGATCTATGTGTGCCTTTATGTTTGGAAAATTCTCTGTTATTATTTCTTTGAAGAGATTGTTTATTCCATAACTTTCAACTTCTAATCCCTCTTCTATGCCTATTATTCTTAGGTTAGCTCTTTTAAAATTGGCCCACATCTCTTCCATGTCCAATTCATATTGTCGTATTTTTTTTTTCTAAGTTATAGACTATAGATTCATTTTTGGAGTGGTCATCCTCTAGGAGCGATATTCTATTTTCCATGTGATCTAATCTTTTGTTTATAGTTTGTATTGAGGCCTTCATTTCTATTATTTCATCTTTCACTTCCATCAATGCTTCTCTTTGTTTTTTTTTCAGGTCGTGGAATTCTTTGTTTATTTGTTCCTTTATTTCCTCCTTTAATTCTTTCCAGTTTTCCCTGATTTCTTTCTGAAAATTCTGTATTGTTTCTAGTATTAGTGATCTGAATTGTTCTTCTGGTAATCTCTGCCATTCTGGGTTGGTGAGGTCTGTTATTGAGGGGTTGTGGTAGCTCATTGTTTCTTTGTTATTTTTCCTTCCCATGGTTCCCTTGCTCTTGAGTTTATATCTGTCGGGAGAATCTGGTAGTGAATATAGAGTTTTGAGTGGGGAAGTATGAGATGGCCTTGTTATGAGACAGGAAAAAGAGGAGAAGAAAAGAGAGAAGGTAAAGTGTTAAGGAGAGGAATATAGATGGGCGGGAGGGCTTGTAGAAGGGATAAGGAGGGGATTCAACAACCTAAGCAAGTAATTACAAAGTAAGTAATCATCCAAACAAACATAAAAGAATCAAGGTAATACAAATAAGAACATGGTAAAAACAGATACAACTTAATACTAAAAAAAAACATAAACAAAAACAAACAAATAAAAAAGAAAAAAAAAAAAGACCCCAAAGTCTAAAAACAGCAACTGGACACTAAAACGGACACTGCTAGTTCATAAGTATCAAGCTTAAATTTTCGGGTGTGTCTCTGGGATTTTAAGTTTCTCTGTCAATGCAGGGAGGGGGTTTTGTTGGTGTTAGCTTATGTCTCTGGGCTCTCCACAGGGCCTGGCTCTCCCTGCCTTTGCTGTTGGCAGGTGTGCAGTCTAAATGCCGGATCTTTCCAGGTGCCCTATGTGCACTGGGTTCTTCCACCCTTATGTTCCTAAGCTCTAGAAGGGCGGGTGTTTAAGTCTATCCCTCGTATAGTGTTCTCCGCACCTTGGAGGTGCAGACTTACGTATCTGTGCTGCTCGGCCTGTTCCTCCTCCGGTCCGCTGGGGGGCGCCAGAGGTCACTGACAGTCTGGGTAGTTGACAGGAAGTTGGCTGGGCAGGGCTGGTAGCAAGATGGCCGCCGATTCATGGTGCGAGCAGTCTCCCCTCTTCCTCCTGGGCTTTTTTTCAGCACCTCTCGTTGCCCCAATCATGTTTCATCCCCTCTGACGGCAGCCCTATTTCAAGCTCTGCTGTGTAGTCACTTTTCCTTCTTTGCAGTGGTGCGCAGGAGGGGCAGCCCCGCAGGGGCGCAGCCCTGCGATGGGACGCAGACCCGCCGGGGGGCAGACCCGCAGACCCGCCAGGGGGGCAGACCTGCAGACCCACTGGGAGGCAGACCCGCAGAGGGGCGCAGTCCCACAGAGGGGCGCAGACCCTCAGAGGGGCAGACCCGCAGGGGCGCAGACCCGCAGAGATGCAGGCCCGCAGAGGGGCAGGCCCACAGAGGCTCAGGCTCACAGGGGGGCGCAGACCCACAGAGGGGCGCAGGCCCGCAGAGGCGCAGGCCCGCAGGGGCCGAGACCCTCAGGGGCCAGGCCTGCAGAGGGGCAGGCCCGCAGAGGGGCAGGCCCGCAGGGGTTTACGCTGTTTGTCTCGTCTCACACGTTCCAGTCGTTGTGGCTGTTTCAGGGGTCTCCGCTTGCGTAGGGTGTAGTGTCCTGGGGGTGCTCGCTCTACGCCTGCCTGGTCGCTGTGTGGAATTTGTAGCTTATGGCTTCTGGTTGATCACCACAGCTCCAAGTCCTGGCTCCACAACCAGCCTCTTCGGCACCGTGGTGCCGGGCGCCCGCCCCGGCCACCCACCCGGGGCACGACGGTGGGCTTCCTTGGTCGACCTGCTCCACTTCTGGGCTTTTTTAAAGTTGAGGTTCGAATATTGCTTTTTTCATTGTTATTTCCTTCGGTTAAAAGGCTCTTTTATGGTAATTTTTGTTCGAAATCACAGCGCCTGGGAATGGTTGTTACACTCAGGCGCCATCTTCAGGTTCTCTCCCATGGAATAATTTCAATTGGATTAAATAAAATCCACTGACTGAACATCTTTTCTTAGACAAAATGTGAAATATTTGCTTCAATAATAAAGGTAAACCTTTATGTATATCTCATTCTGTTTTCCTACAGGGAGAAAATGATTAAGGGTCATCACAGTGTGCTTTTTATATGATATCATCGCTTTATCAACCCAAATACATATACATTCTGAAACTGACCAGGGAGTTCAAAAATCCATTGACAATTACTGCCTTCACAATCTAACCATGAGCAAGGCCAAGAGGGGGCCCTCATGTGACAAGCACAAAATCATGTAACTCCTGACCCTGAAGTCTATCTGTGTTCAGGACTCAGGAAAATCACAGCCTGCAAAATTGCTGCCTAAATACCAAGTGTTTTTTGTGTATTGTTTTGTTTTATTTGGGTGGTACTGGGATTGAACCCAGAGATGCTGTTTCACTCAGCTATCCCAGCCCTTTTAATTTCTTTTTATTTTGAAACAGAGTCTGCACATTGCTGAGGTTGGCCTCAAACTTGAGATTCCTTCCTCAGCTTCCAAGTAGCTGGGATTACAGGCATACACCACTGTGCACAGCCTTATTGTGTTCATAAATAACTACCATCTGTAAAGTTATTTAATTAAATCAGTAGCACATGGATATATGGGCATATCAACCTCGTATCAGAAAAAAACAGGACGATGAGGTTATCAATTACACCAGAGAGCAGAATGAAGCACCCCCTCACCTGAGAACCGTAAATGGAGACACCCCAATACTAGATAAGGCTACATATTGACCCTGTCACATGGTCACTTATAAAGAGCCTTGCCGAGGAAAGTTGCTATAGTGAGAAACCGCTGATTCTTTATCTCTGGGCTTAAATTCAGGACAACTTCTCCTGCCTATGACAACAATGCAAGGCCTAGTCTAAGCTGACACCTCAGACACTTTGAACCTGATCTGGGGGAAACTCTGGTGTTTACAACTCTGTGGCAGTGGTTAGTTAAATCTCTTACCTGACCACCCATGGGGACTATTTTGAGTTTGTAGACGCTCTCTGTCTTTGCTCTAGGCAAAACCTTAGGTACCTTTGCCACCACCTTAACCCTTTCTTAGCCTTTCTGTAACCTACACATATCATTGTGTGAAGTATGATGTGTGAGTTGAGTGCTATAGCTATTAGAAATTAAGATCAGAATAAAAGAATTTGCCATATCCCAGTCTATGGCTCTAAGTGACCCACAAGAACAGTTATTAGCAACTAACAGAAGTAATATACCTCGTGAATTTACTGCTATTCAATAAATTCTTACATTGTAGAAGGACTCATATGTGTTCGGTCCATGTTAATGGCATAGCTCACACACGACAGCAGGGTTTTTGTTCTTTCCTAACACATTATTTTAAGTATTAACATTTATAAACATTTCTGTGTCAGCTAAAAATGATGATCAATCATTTAAAATTTTATAAAAGTGACATTGTCTCATTAAATTTTTAAAAGAAAAGATGTATTTTGAAAGGGAAAATCGCAACCAACTAAGAAGCAGGCAAGTGAAATGAGTCCTTGAGATTCTCCTGTAACCAACATGAACTGGAGATGGATGACCCAGAGCAACAGCTAATCCCCAGATTAAGCACTGGGCCTCTGTCACACTTGTTCCCTGGGGCCAGCCTCAGCTCCTCCTTGTTTTGGCACTATCACAAGTAGGGCAGGAAGCACTGCCTTTGGCCATTAGCTCACTGGTGAACCTTAAGTATCTCTGTTAGGATAAACACCCAAGGTTCAATATAAAGGCCATCCCCTGGTCTCAGTCTATGCTAACAACTTTTAGTTAAAATCACCCAGTGACTTTGAATTACTGAGATATTTGTTACTCAACTGTTCTATAGAAATGAGCTGCATTTAGCAGTCAAATGATGTTCTCATGATTATGTCTTTGTGGAGACGACTTCAGATTTGTGTTTTGCTTTGCTGTATAATAACAAAGAATTTGAATAAGCCAGGACTCACAGATGGTCATCTCAGTTTTGTCACTGTCTGTATGACCTTGAGTCAATCTTTTATCCTCCCTGAATTTCAACTTCCTCATCCACAGAATGGATAGTACTAATTTGATGATGATGATAATGATGATGGTGGTGATGCTGCTGCTGCTGATGATAATGATTAGATATGATAAAGAAATTAAGAAGAGGGTAGAGCTGTGTGTGGTACTAATCCTATTACTTGGGAGGATGAAACAGGAGGATCATAGATTCAAGAACAGACTTAGCAACTTAGCAAGGCCCTCAGCAACTTAGTATGACCCTGATTCAAAATAAAAAATAAAATAGGACTGGGGGTAGCTCAGGGGTAGAGTATCCCTGGGTTAACACCCAGTACTACAATAGAAGAAAGAGGAGGAGGAGGAGGAGGGAGAGAAGGAGGGAGGAAGATGTAAAACTACTCTGTAAAATACAAAGGACTGGAGTAATAGAAAATGTTCTTGTTGGCTTATTATCTTAGTCTGTTCTGTGCTGCTATAACAGAATATCACAGATCAGATAGTTTATAATAAACAGAAACATTTGGCTCATGGTGCTAGAAGCTGGAACTTCCAAGATGGTGGGGCCACACCTGTTGAAAGCCTTCTTGCTGTGTTATGGGTAAGAGAAAGAGTGAAAAGAGCCAAACAGATCCTTTTATTAGGAAGGACCCCAGGACAAGGAGCCCACTCCATGGATAACAGCATTAATGTATTTATGAGGGCAGAGTTCTCATGACTTAATCACCTGATAAAGGTCCTATCTTTCAACACTATTGCATTTGGGATTAAGCTTCCAATACATAACTTCTGGAGAAACATGCAAACCATAACAGGAACCTTAAATGACATGGGTTTACATTTCCTGCATGCAAGTTAGACAATGGCAAAGGAAAGCTGCACTGCAGACACAGTATGTGTATAGACCAGAGGCACTATGACACTGTGAATAGAATGGGTGTGACATCAAGAGGTCCAGGGTACAACCAGGATACAGTCCTGTGGTCAATTATCTGTATGTCCTTCTCCTCTCTGGACATCTACAGAAGAAGCAGGCTGTAGTGAGTAAATTTTTAACTCTATAGGTGTAGAAATCTTCTGTCACATGAAACTGTAGTCATGGATTGAACATATAAAACAGCGAAGAAATGAAGTCATTTGTTTTTTTTTTTTTTTTTTTTTTTTTGCGGTACTGGGGGTTGAACTCGGGGGCGTTCTACCTCCGAGCTACACCCCCAGCCCTATTTTTTATTCTTTATTTTTGAAACCGAGTCTCACTAAGTTTCGGAGTGCCTCACTAGGTAGCTGAGGCTGGCCGCGAACCCGGATCCTCCGGTCTCAGCCTCCCGAATGCTGGGATTACAAGCGTGCGCCACCACGCCCGGCTCAAATGAAGTCATTTGAATGGAATAAGATTTCACTGTTTAACAGAAAACATTGTATTTTCTTGATTTGGTGATGGACTGTATTCACAGTTCACATCTAAAATAAAAATGAGTCTTAGAATGATTGTGTATATTTTTATAATATTCCTAAGGTAACAATATCAAATTGATGGTGTAAACTACAACTAATGGCACCTTAATGTCAAAGACATGGTACAATCTGGTGCAATAGCACACACCTGTAATCCCAGTATTTGGGAGGCTGAGAAGGAAGGATTACAGGATTGAGGCTTGCCTCAGCAATGTAGTGAGACTCAATAACCTAGCAAGACCCTGTTTCAAAACAAAAACATAAAAAGGGCTGAGGTACAATGCCCCAGGGTTCAATCCCCAGTACCACACACACTTTGGAGTTTCCCTGACCTTGATGTCTCTTCTCCAAACAGTTGGGATCTGGGAAGATAATTTGAAAACTACTAGCACACATGATGTACTTTCACAAATATATCAAAGTCAATCACTAAACTGAACTTGAGAAGGAGGGAGGGCAAGGGAATGGGGTGGGAATTGGGGAAGGGGTTAAATGAAAAATGTGTGCATATATGCCTTTATTATCTTGTACCTAACAAAGATGTATGACTACAATGCACCAATTAATAAAAAAAAGGAAGTTTCTAGGACGCATTGCAATCTTACATTTCATATTTTAAATGCTGTTACTAATAAAAATGGTGTCAAGATTCTGTCCAAGCATATTCAAAATGTGACTTAAGTTGGAAGATTTTTCTTCTTTTACTAAACAGGCCATATCTTAAGGCAATTCTCAAAGAGTTCCCAGAAGGATAGAGCCATGCATGGCTGAAAATGCTATGTGTCCTTCCACAGTGATATGCTCAAAGACACACCTTTCATTTGGGCCCTCACTGATTAAATAGAACTACATGCCCTTCTGCAGGAAAATAAATTTTAAAGTTAAGAAAAGTTCTGGGCCCAACTAGGCCTGGGCAAATGGGAAAGCTAGAGACTAACTAGCTGCAGTGTAACTAAGAAACATGATTACTACCTTTCTGTGTACAAAGCACTTTTATGTCCATGTTCTTCTCTGATGTCTCAACACAAGTCCAGATGAATAAAGATGGCAGGCACTATCCTTCTTTTCATTTTAGAGATAGAAAAACTAAAGGACTAAGCACAATAAATTTCCCAATGTTGCCCAGCTAATAAATGGCATAGCTAGTATTTAAAGTACTTCATTAGAGTTCAAAATCCACATCATTTACCACTGTACCTGCCTGCCCAGAGCCCCAAAGCAACCTCAACTCTGCTTGGGATGGGGTACATTTTAACAAAAGAGATTTCTTTTAGTGGCAATTTAAACACCATTCTCTTGCAGGTGTGGGGGCTGAATTCTTTAGGCCTGATATCCCCCTTTGAAGTCATCAGGAGCTCTTAAGATTGTCCAAACTGTTCATTTTGGAAGTGCCAGATGACAGACATAGGGACAGGCCTGACAGCTCAATTCAGCCAAGGCATGATGATAGCAGACTTGCCAAAAGGGCTAGGCTTGGTTTTCTGACAATCACAGGTGGAAAAAGGCTAGAATACCTGGTGCTGACAGTAATTTTTAAACAAGCCATGGGTATTCATAATTTCCAAAATAGGAGGCATTCCCCCCCACCACCACCCTTTCAGAAAGCCTTCAGAAAAGCAGTTCAATTGCACTGCATTTGCTAGTTTCTTGGAATGTGGTCAGGTAAGTAAGGTTTCTCTTACTGGGTGGTCTTTAGAGAAGCCCAGCTTACTGCTTTGTTTGCTCTGAAAAAAAGCCCCAGAACCTGCTGATGGTCCCTTGTTGTGAATGCAAATGGCAAGGTAGCTTAGAATAAAAGACCTGGTGCAGGCAAGAAAGCCCTGCTAATTCTCCTGATCACACCTTCAGATTGACTCTAGGCCCATGCTGCTTCTTTATACAGTCAGTCCTTAATCCTTCATGCTAAAAGAGGGGAACAATGTCAAGGATTGTCTAGAAAAAAATAAGGAAAAGATAATTCATACTGTTTTTTACAAATTACCTTTCCAAATAGTTTTGGGGGTTTTTTTGTTTTGTTTTGTTTCGTTTTTTTAGCAAATTATAGAATAAGTTGCTTTTGCTGCTTTGGTAGTGACAAGGAGTTTGTGAATAAGACCTGTGTCATAGAAGAAGTGAAACAGACTCCCTCTGAAATTAAGGACAACTTCCTGATAACTTGTTTACCCCCCCCCCCAACACACACATACATTTGCCAAGGAAGCTAAGGGTTCTCGGAATATCTCAATCTGCAAATGTATTTTCTGACTCCCCTCCACTTCTCTTATGAAAGCCATCCCTCATTCTCTCAAGGCAGATATTTTCAACATAAAAGTTTAATCTATCTTCCTTCAACGCTGGTTTGGAATAAAACCCATTTCTCTTCCAATTTGACACAGAGTATTTTTGGCAGGAGCAGCAGAGCCCAGCCCCTTGCCCCTCAGGTCACAGTTCTGCCTAGTAACAGGAGGCAGTCCTCTGACCAGTCCTCCATTGTTTAAAGCTGTAATAGAGGATAAAGGATGAGATGTGATTTTCATATCTGCTACATCATAAACCATATAAATTCTGCTCTGAATGAGTTGGTTCCCATAATAATATTTCTCATTTGGAGATTTTATGAGGATGAAAAATAGCACTCATGAGTTCTAAAAGCCCAAGGTACACTGGAGTTTTTTCCTGAAACATGATATAGGTTTAATGTTCATGATTTCTTGAGACTTATAGGAGCTGAAAAACTAAAGAAATTTTGAAATTATTAAAAAAGGATATTTTATGCATCTTCTCTTCCCAATCCTCCCAATAATGCATATGAAGGCACCGTTTTTACAACTTTAATCTTCCTTTAGTGGATTCATTCAAGTAAAATGCATTTCATTTTCCTTCTCACTCTCAAGTTTTCAGGAACTATTGGAAATCATGGCAGAGCTGGACATTCAGACTACAAAACAACCATATGAGGTCTGATTGTTCTGTTGTCATTTGAGAGGTATTTTGCTGGGCAAATTTCTGTCCTTGGAAGCACATTTTCCCATTGAGCTGAATAGATACCACCTGAACACATTTAAAAACCTTATTTTCCCTTTAAGATCTCATTTGATTGATCTTCCCAGAACTTTTCTCTAGACATCCAGCTGTAAGCATTAGTCAGCATATGGAAACCCCTGGAAAAGATGAACAAAGAACAACCCCTGTGATGAGTTGCTAAATTAAAGAGAGAAGAAAACAAACTCTTCCAAATGTCAACAGAGTTCACAATGTGTCAGAATGCAGCCACATTCCAGTAGTTGGAGCCAAATAGTGGGGGGATGGCTATCAAGAATGTAGGGGGGGCGGATTCAACTCACCTGTCTACTTACCAAAAGGATAGGATGCCTTCTTCCCTCATCTCCTAAACTTTAACCATCACAGACATCTTGGTAAGCATAGTGGGCTCCTTTGTTAAGGCAGAAGCAAAATGCCTTATCCTGGAAGTCTGGTATTCTCCTGCAGCCATTCCAGGCACTGCAGCAGGACCAATGGCTATATCCTATTCCCAGGAGAGGTTGGGAACCATTGAGCTTACCACCTCAATGAGACTGTATAAAACCAACCATCTATCAGACCCCAACTGAAAGCATAGCTAGAGAAATCTGAAAGAAAAAGCAAATGGCAGCAATCTTTTAGGTAATGTTGCTTAAGGTACGCTAGAATTCCCAGTAATTTAAATGAAAAAAGGGATGTGATCAAGGACTTTGGATTGACAGGGCCCAGACTAGCTAATGCATTAATTAGAAAACAGTAAGGCAAGCCTGGCGTGGTGGTGCACGCTTGTAATCCCAGCATTCACGAGGCTGAGACCAGAGTATCAGGGTTCAAGGCCAGCCTCAGCTACCTAGTGAGGCCCTCCGCAACTTAGTGAGACTCGGTTTCAAAATAAAGAATAAAAAATAGGGCTGGGGATGTAGCTCGGAGGTAGAATGCCCCTGGATTCAATCCCCAGTACCGCAAAACAAACAAACAAACAAACAAAACAAAAAACAAAAAAAAAAACATCTCATCTGCCAGAGAATTTAAAAGAACGTATGCCAAAGTGTTGGGGTTTTACCATATGGATATGAAGGCATAACTAGTCCAACAGACACTGCCTGGGCAGGTTCAGGTTGGTTGTTCAGTTCTTTATAACTCAGTGAGAAGTCCACATCATCCAGTGGATAGATATGTCAATGGCTTAATCAGGACCCCTGAGTTTCTTTCATTCCAATTGTGTGGCTGGTGGTAGGAGGTAGGAGAATATTTATGGAGGAAATAATTTGGCTCACTAGATGCTGATGAGTTATCATTTCTATCTGCTGCCTTATAGGTCCAGTCTTTGAAAGGAGTACAATACAAAAACTGTAGACATAACATAGCAGCTTCATCACTTAGCTCAACCCAAAGGCTTTTCTCTGTCTACAGTACCCAGTGATGCTGGTTGCCTGCATTTTTCACACCCCTTCAAATTTAGCCCATTATGAACAAGTGAGCAAAATCCACTCTAGTCACATGGTAACAGTCCTTGTTCAAATCTCATCAGGGTTTCATTGGCTCCTTCTTTTGCAAAACAAGAGTTTCCTCTTCACTTTATTTAATACCAGTTTCCCCAATCTCCATTTATTAATGTTACTAACCCTTGTTATTTGGTCTACATATTTCACTCCCCCAATGATTCATTTCTTGCCAATATATTTATATTTACAAAACCATAAGCACTACTTAATTTGAGACAACATTATTTCTCAATAGAGCTCAAAGTGTTTTTAAAGCATGATCTAATTATCAGTTTAGCATATCCATGAGTTCAGTAATAGTAGGTATTCATTTCTGCTTCACCATTAAGGAGATGGAAGCAGAGAGCACTTTAGAGGCTTTGTCCATAGGCATTTAGCTGAGCAGGGAATGGAACCTGGGTACCATTACTCGAAGGGACAGTATCATCCACCACAGCTCCTCTTCACATGAAACAGAGTAATTAGAAAACTCAGATGTTCAATATAACAAAACTAAGGCCATCACAGTGGCACATACCTGTAATCCCAGTACTTGGGAAGCTGAGGTAGGAGGATCATAGGTTCAAGGCCAGCATGGGATGACTTAGCGAAGCCCCATTTCAAAATAAAAATAAAATAGGGCTGAGGGTGTACCTCGGAGGCAGAACACTCCTGGGTTCAATACCTAATACCACACACAAAAAAAATCTCTAGGTATCAGAAAATGTCCATAGAGCTTCACAAAAGAACCTTTTGCACCAATTGAATTTCTACAAAAAATGTGATTTTCCTCTCAAGCATCCAACAGTAGATAGAATATACTGCAAAGATGACAAAATTCATTACAATATTTCCAAGTTAAAATCCATCATTGTATAAGCCCTTATTCTTCAGCTGCCCCATATCTTCACAGTCAATCAACAGTACCTGAAATCCTTAGCTAAATTTCATCTCTTCCTGATAGAGTAACCGGTGTAAACCCTTATTCCCCAGCTGCCCTATATCCTCACAGGCAATCAACAATACATGAAATCCTTAGCTAAATTTCATCTCTTTCCAATAAATCCAGCTCAGGCTGTAAACCATAAATATTTATAGGGCACATCAAGATGACTAGTAATCCCAAATTTCAGCTAATACATGCAAAAATCAGGTAAAATAAATGTTTTGAGATCACTAAACTAGGTGTGGTGCATATGCTTATAATCCTAGCTGCTAGGGAGGCTGAGACAGAAGGACTGCAAGTTTGAGACCAGCCTGGGCAACTTAGAAAGACCCTACCTCAAAATAAAATTTCAAAGGTTCTAGGGATGTAGTTCAGAGGTAGGGTACTTGCCTAGCATGTGCAAGGCCCCTAGTTTAATCCCCAGTAACACACACACACACACACACACACACACACACACACACACACACACACATTTAAACTAAAGGGAAGAGGAACAACTATAAAATCAAGGCAATTGACACACTGTAGACTTTACATAAGTATCTTTGAAACAGACAGATACAGGATGAATATTCCTTATCTAAGATAATTCCTGGAACTAGAAGTGTTTCAAATGTCTTCAGACTTTGGAATATTTGCATCTGCAAAGCGAGACATCTTGAGGATGGGACCCAAGTCTAAACACGAAATTCATTTATGTTTCAAGTGCACATTATATGTATAGTCTGAAGATAATTTTGTCCAAGTTTTATTTTTTATTTTAATATGCTTTTATTGGTGCATTATAGTCTAAGATCATAATGTAAATCATGTTGACAGTGACATACATGCACACAGCCCTTGATGCCTCACCCCTACTGCCTCCCCCTCTCCACAGTTCCCAATACTGAGCACTGAGATTGGCATTTATATTTTCACATATGTACACATAGCCGATGGTAGTAATTCCTTCAATTAACCTCACTTGTCCAAAATTTTAGTACACCTGTCAGATGTGAAATTTTTCAGTTCTGGGTTCATTTCTGTGCTTAAAAAGGTTCAGATTTTAGAACATTTTAGACTATGGATTTTTAAAGATGCTCAACCTATAATTTTTAGATTAAAGATGCTCAAATGTGTTCCTATAAATTTAGGAAAAGTTAAATATAACCAATCCAAGGTTAGTCTGGAAGTTAAGGCATAGATACTCACTGTAGTATTGTGAATCATAATAAATATATATTTAGGTCTTCATCCCTCCTAAATCCCTTAGAATCTGAAGAGATAAATGACTGAAAACTAGGGGCTCCTAGATAGCCTCAAGATGGAGGCTGGTTCCCAGGGAAATCAATCTTGTAAATAAAAGGATTGGAACTTTCAGCCTGGCCCTGTCCTCTGGGGAGAGGAGAGGTTGAAGATTGAGTGGTTTGCCAATGACAAAAGATTTAATCAATCACGCTTAATGAAGCCCCCCATAAAAAAACATAAAACCACAGGGTTTGGAAAGCTTCCCTATTAGGAATACATGGAGGTGACAGGAAGGTGGCAAGTCCAGTGAGGACATGGGTGCTCTGCACCCCTTCCC
This sequence comes from Graphiurus murinus, assembly GCA_004027655.1. Classification (NCBI taxonomy): domain Eukaryota; kingdom Metazoa; phylum Chordata; class Mammalia; order Rodentia; family Gliridae; genus Graphiurus; species Graphiurus murinus. The sequence goes on from PVLC010005391.1 coordinate 64,650, forward strand.
ACATATTTTGCCTTATGTACCTCTTCATCTGGCTGTTCATTTGTATCCTCTATCAAATAATTTATTAAATAATAAATCAGTAAATATAAGTTAGCATTTTCTTGAGTTTTGTGTGTCCTCCTAGAAAATTACCAAAATTCAGGGAGTTATCAAACCCTGATTTAGTCAGTCAGTTAGAAGTACAGACCTGAGATTGGTGTCTGAAGTGGGAGACAGAACTGTAGACTGAGCCCCTAACCTAGAGGTCTACAGCTCTAGTAAGTGTCAGAATTGAAGTGAATTATACGATATCCAGCTCGTATCAGATAATTGGTTGATATAGGAAAACCCCACACATGTTGTTTGACCAGAAATGTGCAAGCATATAACAGAGAAATAAAAAAAGTTCCTTTTTTCTCTTTAAGTGCAATACTATCCTAGTTTATTTGGGGGAAATAGAGTAAAAGAAATAATTTAAAATAAAGCAGTACAAAGCCGGGCGTGGTGGTGTACGCTTGTAATCCCAGCATTTCGGAGGCTGAGACTGGATGATCCAGGTTCGAGGCCAGCCTCAGCTACCTAGTGAGGCGTTCCGCAAGTTAGTGAGACTCTGTTTCAAAATAAAGAATAAAAAATAGGGCTGGGGGTATAGCTCGAAGGTAGAATGCCCCTGAGTTCAATCCCCAGTACCGCAAAAAATAAAAAATAAATAAAGCAGTACATTCCAACATTAGCAACAATATCACAGTTTTTCCAATAACACTAACATTTTAACCATGATATCAGAAATATAAATAACAAACACTATTTAAATATAAATTTATATTTCATAAAGTTTTTTTGCTTACCTTATAGCATTTGTGTCTCAGGATAATCCCTTAAGGTAATGTCCCCATTTTACAAATGAGGAAACTGAAGCTCAAAACTTGGTGCAATGATTTACCCAGTTTCATAATTAAAAAATGAAAAAGGCATCATTCAAACTCAAGTCTGTGTGACTCCAAATCCTAGAAATATTAAATAGCTGATATTAGATTTCTCAGAATAAATATCTCCAATAATATTTTGGTTACAGATAATGCTGACAATATTACCTAATATTGTCACTCTCACTTATGAACAGTAGTGATCTAAAGGAATCTAACCTTAGCATGGCATGGTGGTGCACACTTGTAATTCCAATACTTGGGAGGCTGGAAAAAAGAGGATCACTAGTTTAAGGTCAGCCTCAGAATCAGAGGGACCCAGTTTCAAACTTTTAAAAATAAAAATAATAGGAATGGGGGTGTTGCTCAGAGATAGAATGTCTGTGGATTCAATTGAAGAAGGAAGGAAGGACATCTTGTTGGAATTTGTTTGTTCCTTTATTCTTACCTCGACATCCATGGCTTTTAGTTAAAACTTTATATTCTTCCTCCTAAATGCCTCATGAATTCATTCACTTCTCTACTTTCTAAATGGGCTTACATCTGTGATCTTGTCCCTCTCTTTCTATCAAATCCTGAGGTCCCAGATTTTATCCTAGCCTCTAAGTAAAACCATACCTCCTCTTGCATCTATATCCTCATTCATATTACTGCCTAAGTTTTTTTCTCTATTCCTTCTTGGCTGTGGATCCTTGGGGATTCAGCTCTGGTGTCACCTCCATTAGTAGAGCCTTTGCTGGTTTGAGAGCATCTTCTCTCCATTGATGCAGGAACCTTTATTATAGCGCTACTCACTCTATTTGCTTCCTCGTCTCATCTCGCCTTCCTAGTCTAGGAACTCTCCAAAGTCAATGCCTGGCATTGGCAGCATTGTAACTACAGTAGCTGACACAGCACCTAGCACAAAGTAGGCACTTACATACCAAATCAATTAGTTAATAGCAAAGATTCCAACATAGTCAAAAGAGGCCTGTTACTGGGTCTATACCTTGGTGTCAACCTATTTTAATAGGCATTCTTTTGTTGTTTCTGTTCATGTTGAGCATGTGGCAACAGAGAGACTTCCAAATCATATATCATCCCAATGCTGCAAAGCTGCAAAATCAAATACTTGCAAAGACAAAGGAGTGACAGATATCTTTCTCTCTCCTCTCTCTCTCTCTCTCTCTCTCTCTCTCTCTCTCTCTCTCTCTCTCTCAATCTGTCACACACACACACACACACACACACACACTCGAAATGAAATCAGTATGTCAAAGAGACATCTGCAATCCCATGTTCAACAACCTAAATGTCTATCAACTGATGAATAGATAAAGAAACGTGGTACATACATACATTGGAATACTATTCAACCATAAAAAGAATGAAATCCTATCATTTGCAATAGCATGGTTGTAACTGGAGATCATTATGCTAAGTAAAATAAGCTAGCCATTGAAATACAAGTACCACAAGATTTCACTCACATGTGGAATATAAAAAAAATTGATCTCATAGAAGTTAAGAATAAACTGGTGGTTACCAGAGACTGGGAACAATAGGAGGAAGGAAAGGAAGGGGAAAGGTTGATCAATGGGTACTAAGTTATAGTTACATAGGAATAAAAAGTTATGGAGTGGTATTACACAGTAGAGTAACTATAGATAATTATAATATACTATATATTTCAAAAAGTAGGAAGAAAGGAATTTAAATGTTTTCTTTATAAAGAATAGATAACTACTTGGGGAGATAGATATGTTTGACCTGATTAAAATGCCACACAATGTATACATGTATGAAAACATCATATGGTGCTCCATAAATGTGTACAATTATTATGTTTTCTGTATAAGTTATAAATAAACTTAATTTTAAAAAAATCATATGTAAATAAAGAGAATAGAGCCATTACGGCCCTTGATTTAACAGTAAGTTCAGTTGGTAACATGAGATTATTGAGCTAAAACTAGGTGTGTGCAACACACAAACTCAGAGTTTTAAACAGTCAACCTAGATCATTCAAACAAACAGAAATAGGTTCTGGACATAATGGAATACATGCATTTCTTTCTATTCCTCCAACTAATTATAGAAAAAATGCTGATATATACTTAAATTTTCTTAAAAGGGCACTGAAAGATATCTATACTACGTAAACATTAATCAAGCTCAAACATAAGTGGCTATATTAATTTGGATAAAGTAGACTTTGGACAAGAAAATTACCAAGAACAAAGGAGATATTAAATAATTATAAAAGCATGAATCAATCAAGAACATATAACAATCTGAAATCTGTATGTAACAAACAACAGAACTGTAGAATATATAAAGTAAGAACTGATGGAAATCCAATAAAAAATAACAAATACACAATTACAGTTGGAGACTTCAACACCTCTCTCTCAAATATTGATAGAAAATCTAGACAGAAAATCAACAAGGTTATGCAAAAACTCCACAGTACCATCAACCAACAAGACCTAACCAACATTTACCCAACAAGAAGATCTGATCAGCTCCACCAAATTAAAGAAGAATTCTTTTCAAGTGTATATCTAAATTGTCAATAGGTCAAAAGGAAAATCATAAAATACATTAAACTAAATTAAAACAAAAATATTACATCTAAATTTGAGAAACACAGCTAATATTGTGAGGAAAATACTTAGCACTAAACACCATAGCCACTTGAAGAACAGAGTAGCCATTTCATATACAACTAAACATGCAACTACTGCATGACTCAGAAATGTCATTTTTATCATTTTTTTCCAGAGAAATAAACATTTATATCCAACAAAAACATATACATAAACTTTCAACTTGGACTAGATGGCACAAAGAAGTTTATCTCTTCTCCCCCCCAATAAGCACAATGGTTAGCCCTGGAAATGGCCCAAGAGACAATCAAAAGTTGAATAATAAAAGTAGTAAGAAGACATGCTGTTTTAGGACCCCAGGATATGAAGAATGGCACAGTGGCAGAGTGTATTGTATCCTTCCCATCCAACAGAGGAAGCCCAAACAGGTCTGGTGTTTTTTAACTCCCAATTTGGAAAACAGTCCAGATAGGTCCATTCCTTCTCTAGACAAAATTGGAATCCTTGACACCAAAAAAGCCTGCCACATTCTGCAAAGGGGATCAATTTGGAGTCTCACCAAAAATAAACTGCTAGGAGAGGCACTCTCCTTTCCCAATGAGCCTCAGCTTCTGCTTTTCCACCAACAGATATTTAGGTAGATGGGCAGAACCAACAAAAGAAACCCAGCTATAGTAGGTGACCCACTGTGGGTAGTCTCTTGGTCCTAGAGACAGGAGATTAGATTATCCCACCCACAGACACAGAAGGCAGGTGGAATTGCAGGAAGTAGACTGGTCCAGGAAGTTCCTTTGTCCTTGAGGGCCCAAGACTCCTCTTCCCACACAGGCATCAGGGCTGGGGGAAGAACTACAAAACAGGACCTACCTGTGGCGAGGAGCCCATCCTAAGAAGCCTCTTTGTCCCACAGGCCTTAGACTCTATTCCCTTTTCCAGAAACCCTGGAACAAGCTGGCAAGCCTTGAAAAGGGACAGCTGCACCATGTATCCATATCTAAGAGGCTTGTTGGTTCCTATGGGCCTAAAATGCTCCTACTCAACTCTGGGACACCAGGCCAGGGAGGTACTAGTAGGAGGAATTCCAAAACACTCCTCATTTACCAAAAGACAGCCAAGGGTCTGGGTCTAGCTTGGAGAAAAACCTCAGCTTTCTCAGGTGGCACAGCAGAGACCAGTGAGAATCCATTAGTACTAGATAAGCAGAGCAGACGAAAATAATACCACAAAGACTCTAATAATTAAACTCCCAATGGAATCACAGCCGAAAAAAAGAAGGTCATGATACACATGCTAAACCTAAACAGGGAGACTGCTTGCTAAAATAAAAGATTAAAATAGAAGCCTGAGTCTCTTAACATAATATATAATGTGTCCTAGATCCATTAAAAAATCACTCATCATACCTAGAACCCAGAAAACTGTAACTTAAATGAGGATGATGTTAGCACCCAGAAGAATTGGATGCTGGAATTATGGAGAAGGACTTTAAAACAGTTGTCACATGAATTTTCCAAAACCCAGGTACCAGATATTCGCTTCCAGAATGGCAGCATGAAACTCTGCAGACCCATTCCCCAGTGGAAAAACTACACTTGTGAAAATTATACAAGCAAAATCATCATTTAATGTCTCTGGAAATTGTTCTTAATGTGTATAGCAAAGGTGGAAAGATTTATTAAGAAAATCTATCAAACTTTTGTAAGAAGAGTCTGTGGCACTTAAGCCATGATCTGCTGCTACCTTCACCTCACTCAGCAATGAGTACAGATTTGTGCAAGAAGATGGGGTTCCCATAATCTTTACCTCTAATTCCAGAGCTATGGTATCTTCATGGAAGAGCAAGGCTGCCAGAATTTCTCATTAACTTCAGTTCTTTGTTACAGAAGCTAAATTCCAGGCTAGTGTGGCCAAGAAGCCAGGGATTCCTTTCCTCAATGATGTCCCCAGTCTTAGGCAGAAATTCTATCCCAGGCATGGTAGGGCAAGGACACTGAGTCCCTAGTCACTCTCATCCAGATCTCTATTAGTAAAAGGGCTCTGCAATAGGAGAGGCAAGCTGAGAATACCAAAAGATACTGATTCCATGAGTGCCCTGCTTAAAACGAAGGAGTATAACTCTGAGAGAAGCAAGCTACTACGCTCGCCTCCAGAGAAACTCCTCAGAGACTGCAAACTGGGAGAAAGCCAGGCCATAACAACAGCAATCTCCAAAGTCCTCCCCAAAGGAGCCAACTTTTTATAATAGAGTAAGAGGAAGGTCAAGCCTAAACAAAATCTCAAAATTTCAGTGGTAAACAACAAGCTAAATCATGGGCAAGCTAGACTACCAGATATAACCAGCAAAGAAGAGATCGCTTGGAGTCAGCAAATGTCAATGACTGGTGTCAAAATTTACTCCTGCAAATATGCCCAAACTTAATTGGATCAGATTGTAGAATAATTGATAGCTCAATATATAGTAAAAACTTATAGAACAATAAGTTAGCAATTAGCATAGGCTAATAGTTGAATGTGATAACAAAGGCATACGTCTTAACAGAAATATCAGGGAAATAGACAATCAAAGAAGCCTAGATAAAACCACTGTCACCCAGGATGGCTGTCCTCATGCCCAACACTAAGCCCTCTGAGAGAGTCTTCATGTTGAAGAGAAAAAAGGCCTTAATAAGATAATCCAGCCAAGTCATAGAATAAGTAAACAAGCAAAAAAACTAGAAACACTCCAGGGAAGGTGGAGAGAAATTAGTAATCAGAATTACTACAGTATATTACCTGAAATATCAGTTTCCAGCAAAAATTTATGAGATAAGAAAAGACAGAGAAAAGACTCATTCATATACAAGGGGAAAAAAGCAGACAAGCAGGAACTCCCTATGAGAGGGCCCAGCTATTAGACATAATGAAGAATTCAAAGCAGAAATTATAAATATTTTCAAAACCAAAGGAAGTATGATTAAAGAAGTAAAGGAGGGTATAATGGCAAGGCCTCCTAAACTAAAGAATAACAATAAAGAGATAGATAAGCAAATGAAAACTGAAGTCATAAAGAACAATGTCTAAAATGAAAAACTGTCTATAAAGCTTTAGCCAAAGGACTTGAGCTAACAGAAGAAATAACCTGAAGTTTATTTTGAAGTCTGAGAAAGGAGGACCACGGGCTTGCGGCCAGACTCAGAAATGTAGCAAGGCCCTTTGCAATTTAGTGAGACCCTGTCTCAAAATTAAAATAATAAAAATAGGGTTGGGGGTATAGCTCCCGGGTAGAACACCTCTGGGTTCAATTCCCAGTGCCATGCACACATGAAAAGAATATTTTTATAGACATGCAATCTGAACCAGAGAAAAATGTAAAAGAGAAGAAATTCAGAGAAATATGGAATACCGTAAAGCACACCAACATGCACTTAATGGGAGAGTATGAAAGAGAGGGAAAGAGCATAAAACATATTCAAAGAAAAAAATGACTAAAACTGTTTCAAATCTGAAGGCAAAATATTAATCTACACAACAAATTAGCTCAATGAACACCACGTAGTATAACCAAAATATCCTCACACTTATGTATTACATTAAAAATGATAAAAGAACAAGACAGAGAGAAAATCTTGAGAGCTCCAAGTCATACATATGGGAACCCCAGTAACATTAAACAGCTTACTGCTCATCAGATACAACATAGAATAAGAGGCAGTGGGAAGACATCCAAAATGCTTAAACCGTTAACTAAGAATCATATATCCAGCAAAAGCATCTTTCAAAAATGAAAGTGATATAAATAAAAGCTGAGAGAATCCCATGATAGCATCCCTGCATTATAAAAAAAAAAAACAAAAAACAACAACAAAAAAAAACTTTTTTAAAAGTCCTCCGGCTGAAAGCAAGTAAGGCCAGGTGATAATTCAAGTTCACAGGAAAAAAAAAAAAAAACCAGCTCAGATAAATACAATGTTATAATACTGAGTCATTATAAAACCTATTTTACCCATTGTTCTCTTAACAAACTTTAAAAAGGAATTGTAAAAACAACATATATAACCGGGCATGGTGGTACATGCCTATAATCCCAGTGACATGGGAGGCAGAGACAGGAGAATTGCAAATTCAAGGCTAGCCTATGCAACTTAGCGAGAACTTGTCTCAAAATTAAAAATAAAAGGAGCTAGGGATGTAGCTCAGTAGTGGTATGTTTCTGGTTACCATCCACAGTACCACAAAAAATGTTAATAAATAAAACAATCCCAGAGAGGATCCAAGATGGCGACTGAGTGAAACGCCTTTCCACAAACGCTGTGATTTGGATCTAAATTTACCATAAAAAGAACTTTTTAACAGAAGGAAAAAAAGCGAAATTTGAACCACAAACAAATAAAGAAGATCAAGAAAGCAGAGCGGGGACAACAAAGGACGCCACCGCGCAGTGATCCGCGCTCCGCGCGGCCCCCCCGCCGGCCCAGCTCTGCCAGGGCGGATAGCAGCCAGGCTCTGCAGCGAAGAAGCAGGCTGTGGAAAAACAGGACCAGGAGCCGTGGGGACCACCCAGATGCTGAGAACAGCAAACCCCAGGACACAGCACCCCCGGCACCCCACGCCGCACCCAGGCGGAGACCAGAACGCGTGGGGCATTCAGCATAAGCGCCCGCGGGTGTGGAGTCTGTCCCAGCACATCACCTCAGCGCAGAACTGTGACCGCCCAGAGCCTGAAATAAGACACAGCTTCTTAACGGAAGCCTGAGCGTGAAACGGGAGCAGAGGATCTGAGTCCAGGAGGAACAGGGGGAGCCGGCGGGAGCCGTCGTGCAGTGGAACAGCGGCCACCATCTTCCCTGCTAGCCCTTCCCAACCAGCTTCCTGCCATCTAGCCAGACTATCACCAACCTGCGCCCCCCAGCAACCAGAGAAGGCCGAGCAGGCAGGTCGGCCTCCGCGCTCTGCTCCAGAGATGGAAAAGTGAGCCTGAAGCAGGTCAGCCAAGAACCCAGCTTCTTGACTGAAGGAAGAGAAGGGGTGTTTGAAACCTGGGCGTGAACTTGGAGCGCTTCGGGGGAGATCAGGAGGTTTAGGGGAGCCGGCGCGCGGCTGCCATCATCTTTGCCGCCAGCTCCTCCCAACCATCTTCCTCTCAGCTATCCAAACCATCATTGTCCGATTGCGCCCTCAGCTATCCAGGAGGTGGAACAGGCCGAACAGCAGAGAACCGAGCCTGCATGCGCTGGGAACGGCGGCTGCCATCTTTGCCACCAGCCCCTCCCACAAACTTCCTGCTAGCTACTCAGACCATCATTGTCTGTTTGCGCCCCCAGCCATCAGAACGGGAACAGGCCAAGCTGCAGGGAGACGTAACTTGAGCCACGCACACCTTGGGTGCAGGGTGCGGGATTCACAAAACAAAGGATAGACTCAGTCATCTGCCCTGCTAGAGCCTAGACAGGGCCAGAAGGGTGGAGGAACCCAGTGCACACAGGGTATCTGGAAAGGCCTGGCTTTTAGACTGCTAAAGCAAAAAGCAGAGTCAGGGACGCAGCCAGACCCAGTGGAGAGTCCAGAGACATAAACTAGCAGTGGGCAATTCTCTGCCTGCACTGACAGAGCAAATTAAAATAAATAAATAAATAAATAAATAAATAAATAAATAAATAAAAACCGCCAAAGACACACGTGAAAATTTAAGCTCGGTACTTACGAACTAGCAGAGCGTTGGTTTTAGTGTCTGTTTACTATTTGTAGATTTTGGGGTTTTTGTTCTTTTTTTTTGTTTATGTTTTTGGTTTTTTTGGTTTTGGTTTTTTTTTTTGGTTTTGGTTTTTGGTTTTGTTTTGTTATGTTTTTTTTCATTCTCTTTTGGTGTTAAGTTTTCAAATTTGATCTGTCTAAACTCTGTTATTGCTTTGATTTGTTTATGTTTATTTGGATGAATACTTGCTTTGTTATCTCTGGCTTAGGTCATTGAACCCCCTCCTTACCCCATTTACAAGCCCCCCCCCATATTCCTCTCTGCTACACTTTACCTCCTATCTTTTCTTTTCCTCTTTTTCCTGTCACATATCAATATCTACCATCTCTAATCTTTACCCCCTTCTTTACCCTATCCCTGCATCTATTACGGTGACCTGTCACCCAAACTCTATCTCTGAACACACCCTGTCACCCCTAAACCGCAACTACAGAGATTGGACAAGAAAACTTGCAAGAACAGCAAAGATATAAATCGATGAACAGGGAAACCATGGGAAGGAAAAATAACAAAGAAACAATGAGCCACCACAACCCCTCAATAACAGATCTCACCAACCCAGAATGGCAAAGACTACCAGAAGAACAATTCAGATCTTTAATACTAGAAACAATACAGGATTTTCAGAAAGAATGTAGGCAGAGCTTTAAAGAAATAAAGGAAGACATAAAGGAACAAATAAACAGAGAATTCGAAGACCTAAAGAGAAACCAAACAGAAGCACTGAAGGAAGTAAAAGATGAAATAATCGAAATGAAGGCATCAATGCAAACTATAAACAACAGATTAGATCACATAGAAAATAGAATATCACTCTTAGAGGATGACCAAACTAACAATGAATCTATAGTACATAACTTAGAAAAAAAAATACAACAGTACAAATTGGACATCGAAGAGATCTGGACCAATTTTAAAAGAGCCAACCTAAGAATAATAGGCATAGAAGAGGGAATAGAAGTTGAAACTTATGGGATAAACAATCTCTTCAAAGAAATAATAACAGAGAATTTTCCAAACATAGAAAGAGAAGTCGACACACAGGTCCAGGAAACATACAGAACTCCCTCAAGACATTTAGAGACAAACCAATTAGAATTACGCCAGACCTCGCGAATCAAGTCATGAAAGCCAGGAGAGGATGGAGTAACATATTCCAAACTCTGAAAGAAAATAACTTGCAGCCAAGATTCTCATACCCAGCAAAACTCTCTCTTAAAATTGACGGAGATATAAAAACCTTCCATGACAAACAGAAACTGAAGGAATTTTTCTCTTCCAAACCAGCACTAGAGAAACTACTTAAAGAGATTAACTACATAGAAGAACTAACCAGTAAACCTCAGAACCAGAGAAACAATAATTTCCAGGAAGCAAACAGCTAAGCAAAAAAGAACAAATACTACTGCAAACAGAAGTCAAAACTCAAAATGTTAGGAATTAAAAATCATCTCTCAATACTCACACTGAATATAAATGGTCTCAACTCTCCAATAAAAAGGCACAGGATGGCAAAATGGATCAAAACCCAGAATCCATCTATATGCTGCCTGCAAGAAACACTTCTTACAAGCAAATATTCCCACAAACTAAAGGTGAAGGACTGGAATAAGGTAATCCATGCCAATGGAACTTGGAGACAAGCAGGAGTAGCAACTGTGATATCAGATAAACTAGACTTCAAACTCAAGCTTACCAGAACAGGCAAAGCAGGTCATTTTTTACTAGTAAAAGGAACAATCCAGCAAGAGGAAATAAAAAATATCAACATCTATGCCCCAAACATAGGTGCAGCCACTTTCATAAAACAAACTCTGTATGATATAAAGACACACATAGATCCCAACACACTAATACTAGGAGAATTCAATACTCCTCTTACATCTCTAGATCATTCCTCTAAACAAAAAATCAGTAGAGATGCCTCAGACCTAAAGGATACCATAAGCCAAATGGATCTATTAGACACATATAGACTCTTCCACCCAACTACAACTGAATTCACATTTTTCTCAGCTGCTCATGGAACCTTCTGCAAAATAGACCACATCCTCGGCCACAAAGCGAGCACCGGCAAATTCAAAAAAGGCAACATAATTCCCTGCATCTTCTCAGACCACAACGGAGTGAAACTAGAAATAAACTCCAGGAAGACCCAAAGTAACCGTAACCGAGTAAGCGGAAGGAGACTGAACACCACACTGATGAATGAAGAGTGGGTCATAGAAGAAGAAAGGGGAGAAATTTAAAAATAACTAGAAACCAAGGAAAATGGAGATACAACATATCAAAACCTCTGGGACACCCTGAAGGCAGTACTAAGAGGGAAATTTATAGCACTGAGTGCCCACATAAGAAGAACAGAAAACCACCAATTAAATAACCTAATGACACAGCTCAAAGCCCTCGAAAAACAAGAACAATCTAGTCCCAAAGCCGGGAGAAGACAGGAAATAATGAAAATCAGAGCAGAAATTAATGAATTAGAGAATAAAAAAACAATACAGAAAATCAACAAAACTAAAAGCTGGTTCCTTGAAAAAATAAACAAGATAGATAAACCATTGGCCAATCTGACCAAAAAAAAGAGAGAAGCAACCCAAATTACCAAAATAAGAGACGAAAAAGGGGATATTACCACTGACAATATGGAAATACAGAAGATAGTCAGAAACTATTTTGAAAAACTGTACTGCAACAAAATGGAGGATCTAGAAGAAATTGACAACTTCCTAGACACATACAACCTCCCTAAATTGAGTCAAGAAGATATCGAAAACTTAAACCGACCAATAACAATCAAAGAAATAGAAACAGCAATAAAGAGTCTACCATCAAAGAAAAGTCCAGGACCAGATGGTTTTCCAAGTGAAGTTTATAAAACATTTTTAGAAGAGCTAATCCCAATACTCCTCAAGCTATTCAGTGAAATAGAAAGAAACGGGACCCTTCCAAACACATTCTATGAAGCCAACATCACACTAATACCAAAACCAAATAAAGACAGCTCAAGAAAAGAAAACTATAGGCCTATATCACTGATGAATTTAGATGCAAAACTGCTAAACAAGATACTAGCAATGCGCATTCAAA
>PVLC010005392.1:0-76873 GCA_004027655.1 Graphiurus murinus
TCAAAGATAAAAAGAGAATTTTGAAAGCAGCATCATAAAAGAAACTCACTACCTACAAGGGAGCATCATGATACTATCAGCATATTTCTTAGCAGAAATCTTGCAGGCCAGAAGGGAATAGGATAATATATTCAAAGCACTGAAAGAAAAAAAAAAATACCTGATAACTAAGAATACTATATTCAGCAAAACTGCTTATTAAAAATAGAAAGATAATGACTTTCCCAGATGTTGAGGAAATTTATCATGACTAGACCTTCCTTATAAGAAATACCAAAAAGAATCATACAATTTTCAATGAAAGCATGCTTGTAATAACATGAAAGTATAAAACTTTCTGGTAAAGGTAAATATATAGACAAATAAAACATACTGTAATAGTGGTATGTAAATCACTTATAATTTTGGTGTAATATCAAAAAAGACAAAAGTATAAAACTACATGTATAAAATATGTTAATGGACACATTCAAAATATAATTTGTAATATTATTAGCATAAAGTATGAGGAGGTAGGGGAGTGATAGGCAGAGTTTTGTATAAAATTTAACCTAAGTAGTTATCAGCTTAAACTAGATTGTTACAATGATAAGACTTTATGGTAAACATCATGATAAAAAAAATGAAAATACATATAGAAGAGAGACAAAATAATTAACAAAATTCCAATACCAAAGTATATATGATGTGACAAAAGTAGTGATAAGAGGAATTTATGATGACTAATGCCTACAATAAGAAAAAAAAAGGGGGGGGAATGAGATCTTAAATAAACAACCTCACTCTAGCCTTCAAGGAACTATAAAAAGAACAAGCTAATCTCAAAGTAGGCAGAAGAAAGGAAATAAAGTATAGAGCATAAGAAAATATAACAGATAATAGAAAAATCAATGAAACCAAAAGTTGATTTTTTTAAAGAAGATGAACAAAATTGAAATTCGTTACCTAGACTAAGAAAATAAGAGAAAAGACTCCAAAAAATCAGAAAGGACAAAAGAGACATTACAACTGATGCCACAGATATAAAAAAAGATTATAACAAAATATAGCAGTCCCCATTTCTCCAAGGCCCATGGTGGTTGCCTGAAGACATGGTAGTAGTGAACATATGTATTCTATAATATATATACACATACTTATATCCTGTGGCCACAACTTTTGCAATTTGAGACATTACAGCAAAATTATCATGATTTTTTCCTTATTTGCAATTTCATATATGAGATCTATTCTTGCAATGGATTTTAGTAATCTCAGCATCTATTTTTCTCTTTCGCTTTTTCCCTTAAGGGAAGCACTTTACACTATCTGAATTGCCAGCACCAACCTTAGAAATTATCCAATCAGAAGGAAAAAAAAAAAAAAAGGTGAAGAAAACCTGTGTCATATCTGAATTGCCAGCACCAACCTTTTCATGCCTTAAGTTTATTATTAAATAAAATGAGGATTTCTTAAACACAGCACTACTATACTGCAACAATTTGATAATTGTGTAGCCCTTAAGTGATTAATGGGCAGGTAGCATATATAATATGAGTACATTGGATAAATGCATGGTTGCTGCCCCAGGTGGGACAAAGCAAAATAGTGCAAGATTTTATCCTGCTATTCAGAATGGTATACAATTTAATACTTGTGGATTGCTTATTTCTGTAATTTTCCATTTAATATTTTCAGCCATAAAGACGAACAAAATCATGTTTTTTGTAGGGAAATGGATGGAACTGGAAAACATTACGTTAAGTGAGATTAGTCAGTCACAAAAAGTAAAAAATCGTATGCTCTCCCTAATATGTGGAAGCTAGGGAGAAAATGGGACATAAGAGGGACGCCAGATGAAGAAGGAGAAACCTTAGGTGAGCAAAGAATTTGACTTAACGGAAGGTGATGGGGGAAGGGGAGACACCCTAATGCACATGATGTACTTTCATGAACACATCAATCACTAAACTGAACTTGAGAAGGAGGGAGGGCGAGGAAGTGGGGAAGGAATTGGGGAAGGGTTAAATGAGAAATGTGTGCATGTATGCCTTTATCAGGTTGTACCTAACAAAGATGTATGATTACAATGCACCAATTAAAAAAAATAAAATTTATAAAAAGTATTATTTTTAGTAATTCTGTTCTAAGGACTAATTTACAATAAGAATTTAAAATTTTTAATGCAACTTTTGCTTCATCTCCAGCCTTATGGACTCTTAAAAATAAACATTTAGAATAGTTTTAGATTTACAGAAAAAGTATAAGGATAGTGTGGAAGAGAGTTTTCCCCTATTAGTGATATCTTACATTACTACAGTAATTTGCCTAAACTGGTGAACCAATATGAATATGTTAGTATCAATTAATGCTCATAATTTATTCATATTTCCACAGATTTATCTATTTTTCCAGAATACATATTATTTTATTTTTGGTGATTTGCCTTATCTAATAAGTATTTACTGAGCAACTCTTCTCAGAGGAATGGGATCAGCTATGAAAAAAAAAAAAAGATCTGCTTATGGGTGGGGCATGGTAGTACATGCCTGTAATATCAGTACTTGGGAGGCTCAGTCAGGAGGATCACAGGTTCAAGGATAGCCTTAGCAACTTAATGAGGCCCTCAGCAACTTAGTGAGACCTTACTTCAAATTTTTAAAATAAAATAAATTAAAGCTGAGGATGTAGCTCAGAGGTAGAATGTCCTTGGCTTCAATTCATGGCCAAACACACACACAGACACACACGCACACACACACACGCGCACACACACACACACACACACACACACACACACACACTTGTTCATGGCTGCTCTTACCACATTACCTTCATCTGTCATGTCACCTTAGGCTGCCCTGGCCTATGACAGTTTGTTAGCCTTTTCTGTTTTGAGGATATTGACAGGTTTGAAGTGTATTGATCAGTTATTTCATAGAATGATTTTAGTTCTATTTTTTTCTTTCTTCCTTTATGTATGTGTATGAAAGGGGGTACTAAAGATTGAATCCAGGAGCTTTATCTCTCTGAGGTAAATCCCAGACTCCCCTTTTTTAAATTTCAAAACAGAGTCTTTCTAAGTTGTTAAGGGCTCCCTAAGTTGCTGAGGCTGGCCACTAACCCAAGATCTTCCTGTCTCAGTCATGCACAATTCACTTCCAGCTGGGGAAATTGGGCTCTTTTCTTTCTGGAGTGTGTGTGTGTGTGTGTGTGTGTGTATGTGTGGGTGTGGGTGTGTGTTGGGAGGGGGCTGAGGAATCTATATAAATTGTTTAGAATTTCTATGAATGGTAGATTGGCCTCTTCATTTATTTGCAAAATAATGTATTTATATATTTATATTAGTATGAACAGATGAATATTTATTTTATACTCTGAGTTATAATCCACTACTATGTTATTTACCTTGTTGCTTAAATCATTTTGGCTTTGAATTTTTAATGCATTTTTTTTTTTTTTTTGCGTACTGGGGATTGAACTCAGGGGCATTCTGCCTCTGAGCTACACCCCCAGCCCTATTTTTTTATTCTTTATTTTGAAACCAAGTCTCACTAAGTTGCGGAGTGCCTCACTAGGTAGCTGAGGCTGGTCACGAACCCGGATCCTCCGGTCTTAGCCTCCCGAATGCTGGGATTACAAGCGTGCACCACCACGCCCGGCTTTTTAATGCATTTTTAAAAGTTAAAAAGATTCAAGTTTAAAAGCTTATTTTGCTATTTACTTTTGTTTATTAATGTCATTGTGGTTAGAGAAGAGAATCTAAATGATACAGGATTCTTTAAAATTAATTAGAATTTTCTAGATGCTAGGTTTTGTAAATGATTCAAGTACTTGAATTTCTATTTTCCAATTATTCAGAGCAATTTCTTACAAATGGCATTAGAGAATAAACTTACTGTTTTGGGGTCTGCTTTACACACACACACACACACACACACACACACACACACACACGTAATCAGAAATATATATAAAACTCTCCCACTACTAAGTTGATAAAATTCTCAATTTCTCTTTTTGGCACTAATAATATTGTATATGATTTCTTCTGATGCCTTATATTTTTTCTTTAGTTTACTTTAAACTTTCTGTGTCCATATGTTTAAGAAATGTCTATGATACATAGATATCTGGATTAAGAAGATCTATTAGTTTCACAATCTTTGTCTTTGAATGAAAAATTTAATTTATGTTTTTTATAAAGATACATGCAGCTGCATTTGCACTTTACTATAAGGTTCCTATGTGTTCTGATGTTTCTAAGTTTTCCTTTTTCTCCTTTTCTTACTGATTTGGAGTGCTCAGCTTCCCTTATCCCTATTTTTTTGGAGTATATACTCTGGTGTATATTTTTAGTAGTTGCCTTAGAAACTATTTTAAGTAGTTGCCTTAGAAATTTGGCACATATGTATAACTTATCAACATGTTTAATAAATTGATATTTTCTCCCTTGTAGAATAGCATAAGGATTTTATAATTTTTAAACTATTACTATTTCTTAACCTATTACTATTTATTGTATTTTATGTATTATTCATGTGTTTTTAACCTCTTAAATTAGATCCAAATGCACCTTAAAGATTTTTCAGTACAATATATTCTGCACTTTAAGTCTGTTGTTGTTGTTCATCTTTTTTAATGCTGTCTTACTCCCCGTAGTGCTAGAAATGAAGACCCAATCCTAGATCTTTAGTTTAAGAACATCTTAAAATACCTCCCAGCCTGGACTTCACAGCATCTATCAGTCAAATAATCGTGACATGTACATTTCAATTCTTTTTTCCTTTAACAGTAGTCTCTTGGCAAAAATTAGCCACAACAGAGAAAGCAAGTTTGACAACTTAGCTTTTCAGTAAAAGTTGATCAAGTTTTCTGAAGCTTGTTTTTCTTTGCTTGGTTTAAGAACTAAGTGCTTTTCTCTTGTCTCTCACAATAGTAAAAATTTTTTACAACTATTTTTCACCCCAAAGGGCTGATTTTCTATAACATTTTAATGCATTTCCCTTATTATACATTAATTCTACTTCCAACCTGTGCTTTGTGGTAGAAAATAACTAAACTATGTCCCACCCTTTGGAAAGACATGGAACATGTGTTATCTGTAGTGGGCACATGTGGTACCTAAAATGCATGGAGAACTCCAAGTGTAGTTGCCACCATTACAAAGATTATACATAAGCCCAGAACCTGGACAAGCTGATGGAGAAGCATGTATAGTATGAGGCACCACTTGTGGAATATGGAGCTTATTACTGGGCTTTCAGTTATTAAGGATTGCATTAAAAGGGTCTCCTACTCAACTGCACAAGGGAAGGTTTATTCTTGGCTCAGTATGATCTGTCAACATATTTATTTCTGAGTCTAAAATCATTTAAACTAAGATTCTCAGTCAAATTTTTTCTAAGGCTCTAAGACACATAAAGATTTACTTTAGCATTTCATTATAAATATGACCCTAACCACAAGTAACAAAGCCTGGATAACTGCAGGATAGAGGAAGAAGGAAAGCCCTCTCACCCCAAGGCAGGTAGCATCTATTGGCCTTGATTACAGGAGCTGACACTGGGGATCTAGGCCAACTTCCACTTGTATATATAGGAAGCACATTTTCTGCTGTTTTTCTGAGGAATGACAGGTATCAAACCTCAGATTTCTGAGATAGTCTTCAATATTAGAGTCCTATTGTTAGTTTGTGCTGTGCTCAGACTTTTCCTCAATGCCAGTTTCCCTCCAAATTATTTTGGCAGGTGTTCTGGCTACTCAGTAGAAATTGGGATGAAGAATGAGGAAAAGAGAGACCAGGTTCTCCCTTCCTTCAACAGATCTATGACTGCCCTGTTCTGTCCTCTACAAGTCAAGTAGAAAGAGAAAAGACATTTAAGAACTATCTTACTCCCCCTGTCAGGACTGTAGTAGGCAGTTTTCCATCACTGTAGTGAATTATATGATATATTTAACTTAGAAGAGAAAAGGTTTGTTTTGGTTGATGGCTTTGGAGTTTCCAGCCCAATATTAAGTGGCCCAGGGTTGGGTGGCTGATGAGGCAGCACATGGTGCTGCGGGTACATGACCAAGAAAGCGACTAATCTCATCAGTCAGTAAGCAAAGAGAAGAGGGAAGGGGCTGGAGTCCTTGGTGATCCAAAGTCTTTATAATAACTATTCCTTTTGCCCACCATCTCCATAAACTGCATAAACATTTTCCAAAACCTAATACTGGTTGACATTTTTTATACGTTTCACCTGGATTTTAATTTAGTTTAACTCAATTTAAATTTCAATTATTTTTTTTAAATTTTAAAGCATCTATCTTCTATAGATTTGGATTTTCTAGTTTTAAGTAAGAAAGTTCTCTTACCTCTAGATTTGCCAGAAATCTCCAAAAATTCTCAACTATGTAATCTCACTTTTAAGAATTAGTTCCATTAAAATAAAATTTAAAGGTCACAACATAATATTTACAGAATATTATTTTAGAATATTTGACCATTTAAGAAATAAAATAAAAAAATAAATGACCACCAATAGGAGAATGTTTGAATAAATCATGCTAGATAAATATTCTTAAAGAAGAAAGAAGATGTGCCAGTTTTCTTGGGGAAATTTCTCATGAAAGATTTTTGAATGAGAAAAGCTAGTTGTAGGAAACGATGTATAATATAATGATAGCAAAACAACAACAAAAAGATATGCAAAAACAGTTATAATTCATACATATCTATATCTAAATCTATATGAATACAGAAAAATATGGAAGATCATTTATTGATTAGAAGAGTCAGTACTAACAGAGTGTAAGGAAAGAGGAGGATGGGGAAAGAGAGAATCCTAAAACTATTAAGATTATTAAAGGAAAAGTATAAAAATAATACCTCAAAAAAGTCAAGCTACATTTCAATCTTTGTTTTCTGGAAAGTCTCCCACTGCTGTAAAATCCCTTTCATTTATCTACACATCATGTCATCAAAGAAACAAAACTAGATTATGTGTTGGGTAGTAAGAGTATAGTGGAGTAGAAAGAACCTAGTCTGAGCTCGGCTTCCAGTTCTTTGGTGACTTGTATGAGTCATCTGCATCTTGCAATCCAGCATGGTCCCAGTGATCCAAGGTGATTTACATCTCCACGAGCCCTCATCCATGAACCAACCCACGGATACTCAGGAGCATCACTTACCGACCTTTGGGGCTGGGTAAATTCACACTGGGGCTGAGGGGTGCATTCCAGCAATGTGGAAGGTGAAGCTACCACATTGCTGACCTCTGCTTATCAGATACCAGAAGCAAACCACCCAGTGGTGAGAACCAAAAATGTCCCCAGATACTATCAAATGTCCCTTAAGACAAATTGCCCCAGTTTTGAATCACTAATCTAATCCAAATAATATTTATTATCTTCTTTTTTGAAATTTTCTTTTCTGATAACTATAAAGGGCACTCTTCAGTATTTCCACTGAAAACTGACCTTTATTTTGATTAAGTGTGTGTCACCTTATCATTAGTGTGTGAGAGAGATATGAGCTTGTTGTTTTCCTCTCGGTATTGCACAAACAAGTTATAATGACTCACACATTGTAGGCGCAAGGAGCCTCAGGCTTCAGGTGCTTGAGGGAATGTTCATAATAAATCATAATTATCTGAATTGTTTTGAGCTACTATTATACAGTCAGGGAACAATGACTTGGAATTTTTTTTTAAATGAGGGAAGTTCCTTTCTATTCATATCCTTTATTCCTAAGTAATCACCAATACACAGGAACTGATTTATTATTTATTACACCTTTTTATCTTGGCATTCGGGGCTTTTACAAAAGTGATAATCTGAGATAAAGAAGTAAATCAGGAACATAAGAACTCTTAGTCTTTGATAGTTTTGTTTGAAGGAAATCACTCTGAATTTGGATACAGCAGAGAACTCTGGAATTCTGAATGCCCCAATGGTTACAAACTAAAGAAAATTCTCCTCAAATGTTACACATGGATTAATCCCAATCAAGGATACTCTTGTATTTGCTTCAGTTATAATGTTAAGCAGTTTTATCAGATAAGAAAGAAGCACAAAGGGCTAGAAGACTTTTTGCCATGCTGACAGAACTGACTACATGGTGTGTGTGTGTGTGTGTGTGTAAATGTGATCCACAACTTGATTTCCTTACAATTTGTTAGCTAGGTTGAGCAATGAAGACACCAGCTCCGGCAAGCTGGTGGCCAATAAGATGATATTTTTAAAGAACTTAATTTAAAAAATAATAAAATAACTTAATTGTGTAAAGCTAAATGACTTTTTAAAAGACAGTTCACGATGGAAGTCATATGGTTTATGACAATATTAAAAAATATTCATTCATTTATTTAATGAAAAATTTCTAAGTACTGTATGCCAAGCACTGTTCTAGGAATACATGGTAAGCAAAGAAAACCTTGCCTCTGCCCTCCTGGAGCTTAAAGACCAGGGGAGTAAAAAGACAGTAATTATATACTGACATAAAGGAGCTGTGAAACAAAGGTATTTAGCACTGTATGAAATGTATTCTATTTAGGAGATCAGGGAAGACTTCCCTGAGGAACTGATGCTCATAATGAGATCTGAAGGACTTTTAGAAGTTAACCAGATGAAGAAGGGAAGGAGAGGCACTTTGAGAAAGGGACATGGTATGTGCAAAATCCTGGTGAGTGTAGGTCAGCGTGACTGAAAAAGAGATGGTAATCAGAGACAGTGATATGAGATAAGCTTGAGAGGTGGACAGAGGCCTGGCCTTTCAGTTCAAATCAGTTTTACCAAAGTCCTACAAGCAACAAGATGATTTTGAAGAGCTTTAAGTAGGGCTTGACATGATCAGTCTTATGGAAACCAAAGGTTAATACTATTATTTTTGAAATTATTCTGGATAAGTTTAAAGAATGTGAGTAAGAGGGGCCAGAGGGGATGCTGAGAGGCGAGGTAGGAGAGTATAACCCACTTTTCTCCATTGCCCCGTATGTGGAAAAACTATAAAAACATAACTACAGTGTATAGTATATAATTATATAATATGTGCATTGTTTTATGATCTCTCTAGATACCAACATGAAAAAAAGACAAAAGACCCAGACAGCAAAACAGAGAAGAGAACACATAAATGATATTCTATAATAAACCTAGGAGCCGGGCGTGGTGGCGCACGCTTGTAATCCCAGCATTCGGGAGGCTGAGACCAGAGGACCCGGGTTCGCGGTCAGCCTCAGCTACCTAGTGAGGCACTCCGCAACTTAGTGAGACTCGGTTTCAAAATAAAGAATAAAAAATAGGGCTGGGGGTGTAGCTCGGAGGTAGAATGCCCCTGAGTTCAATCCCCAGTACCGCAAAAAAACAAACAAACAAACAAAAAAACTAGGTAGCAGGGTATCTCCATAACTCTCTGCAAGTGGGTGAGTGCAAATGACCAGTAGCCACAATCATCTCAGTGGTGTTTCAGTCACCTAAAATGCCCAAGACCAGGAGAAATGCAAAACATCCAGCCCACTGAAAAGTGGCATAGATCAGCTTCAAATTAGCACCAGGAAAGGGATTGTCTTATTCAATAGTGTGTTAGTCAAGAGACCTGTGGTAAGTGCTAAACGGGATGGGACAGACCATTCCTAATAAATTCTCAAAACTGACTCCCCAGTTCTCCCTTCCAGGTAGATTTCAGTCCCTGGTCAGTTGGATCCAAGGCACACAAAGGAGAAACTTCTGGAGGTGAAATAAAGATTGCTTACCTATAGGTGACCAAACTGTAATTGAAGGGAAGGTTCTGTTATAAAAGCTTCACATTTAGCAAGTGATCACAAGTGATAGAACCATAATGACCTCTTATGCAACTCCCCAAAATATTAAGGGATTTAATCATGAAGCAGAAAGGAGGAATTCAGGTATCAAGTCCCTCCTCCTATAAAAACACACATATAGTCCTAAAAAATGCATAGAAATTGAATTTGATCAGGATTTATGTCATCTGATCCAGTTTGCAGCAGATACCAGGAATAGAGAAACATGCTGAGCTGAAGCTTGTGTTGGCAGTCGGCAAAATGCAGATGGTGGGTACACATCCAGGTCATATGCCCCTTATTTCTCAAGATAAATTATTTAAAAAAGGAATTAAGGAAGAATCCTAAAGAAAATGCCAATTTTCTTTGAGTGAGCTGAACTTAACTGAAGCTCCTAGCAATGCTCACTTGGGGGATAAAAGCATAAAAACAAATAAAGAAAGAAGTTATGGGTTAAATTCGGGACAGAGAGGAGTGCTATTGGATGGTGTGTTAGCTTTTCATCACTGTGTCAAACACCTGAGAAAAACAGCTGAAGGGAGGAAAGGTGTATCTTGGCTGATGGTTTCATAGATTTCAGTCCCTGGTCAGTTGGATCCAAGGCAGAAACATCTTGGTGGATGGCATAATATTGGGAACCTGCCCAGCTCAGGATAGCCAGGAAGCAGAGGGGCCAAGCACAAGATATACCCTTCCGGGGCACGCCCCGCTGTGATCTACTTTCTCCAACCAAGCTCCACCTCCCACAGTCTCTACCACCTTCCAATAATAGCATCAAATGACTCTCAATGGAGGAATCCATTGATGAGGTCAGAGTCCTTAGAATCCATTCACTTACCCAAAGCCCCGCCTCTGAACACTACTGCCTTGGGGGCCAAGTCTTTAATACATGTGTCTTGGGGAGGTGGGTGGGCATTCCATCTCCAAACAATAATACACAGCTTCTAAGGTGGTGGAAAATATGATTTTTTTTACCTGGATGTTCACAACAAGATGTCTACTTTATAGTAACTCACAAAGTTCTGCATTTACTTTGTGTGACTTTCTGTATCCAATTTTTAATTTTATAATGTAAAAACATAAAAAGAAAATGCAATTTATTTGGACAGGCTTCCGTTTATTCTAAAAACTAAAATAAGTAGCTAGAGGGATATACTACCATCTTTGTAAAAGTAGGATATTCAAAGTAAAGTTCGTATTTTCTAAATGTCTGCTTCAAAGGAGAAATAATGCAGGAAATTGATTTTTAATATGATCTATACTTTTAGCTTGAATCCACCCTAGTTAAGTGACATAGTACCACATCTAAAATTTATCTAAATTTATCTAATATATAGTATGTGTCCTCAAGGCTCCTTCCCATTGCAATAAAAGCTGGACCCTCTAAGTAGTTGACTGGGCCCCAATAGCTACCTGACCACATGGGCTGAGAAATGGGAATGACCATGGTTAGTGCCAAGGAAATTCTCCTTGATCCCCCAGATCATATCATCAGAAATTCCCTAGGGCCAGGAGTAAAATGATAGGGAATGTTTAGAAGCATCCTTGGGTGCCAGGAGATGTTTGGTTCATTATTATGATGTTTCTACAGCTGTCTGCTTGTAGAAAGAGCTACAGGAAATCTGTCATCCTTCTTCAAAACAAGCAAGGGTCACTAAAGCCCCATTATTGGCTCAAAGCAGGAAATACAACAAAGCCCAACATAATACAGTTCTACTGAAAGGAATCTAACTTAGGAAAGAGTTGGGGGAAGGGGGAGTTCTTAGGATTGCTAGTCTAAACTGTTCCCAGGCCAGTCATGATTAAAAGACATGGGTATTTAACGATCCACAGTTTATGACAAATTGCAAAGGCTATCAATAGGAGAAGGAAGCCTGTGTATCCAGATGTAATCCTTTTCTGATGTGCCAGGAAATATTAACCACTGATGACAAAGAAAAAGAAAACAAAGGTGATTGTTGACATGCCATTTGTGGATTCATGCCAGGACCCTGTTTCTGCCACTAAGATGAGAAGACCTGGCAGAGTCACCCATAAGCACAAGTGTGTGTGTGTGTGTGTGTGTGTGTGTGTGTGTGTGTGTGTGGTACTGAGGATTGAACATGGGGGCATTCTACCTCTGAGCTACATCCCCAGCCCTATTTTATTTTTATTTT
The DNA here is from genome assembly GCA_004027655.1 of Graphiurus murinus. Taxonomy (NCBI): domain Eukaryota; kingdom Metazoa; phylum Chordata; class Mammalia; order Rodentia; family Gliridae; genus Graphiurus; species Graphiurus murinus. The sequence continues at coordinate 11,921 of PVLC010005392.1, forward strand.
GAAACAGGGTCCTGCTAGGTTGATGAGAGTCTCTACTTTCTGAGACTGTCCTCGAACCTGCAATTCTCTTGTCTCAGCCTCTCAATTACTGAGATTACCAGCTTCCGCCACCATCCTCAGCTCCATAAGCTGTTCCACCAAGCCACCCATGTGACCTTAGGAATAGCAAAAAACTGCAAAAGAGAGGTTTCTTTTCCTAGTGGTAAATGGAAAAGATTCTCCTTGTTACATTTATTAGTAGAATCATTAGTCAAAACAGCAAGTCAGCTTTAAATGGAAATCAAGTCATACATATCCTAGGAAGATTATGGCCCCCCTAGTTACAGTGCTTTTAAAGAAAATATGGAACTGGGTGTGATGGCACACCCCTCTAATGCCAGTACTTGGGAGACTGAGACATGAGTATCTCAGGTTCAAGACCAGCCTTAGCAACTTAGTGAGATCCTGCTTCAAAAGCTGTATTAAAAAGGCTAGGGGTATAGCTCAGAAGTAGAATGCCCCTGGCTTAAATCCCCATACGACAAACAAACAAAATAAATAAGGAAAAAGAAAATATGAATATTTTATATTTTTCATGTATAATATTTTCATGTATATTTTTCAAGTATAAAATGTTAATATATATATATATAATTGACAATATGAAGTCTCAACTTTTATCTAAAATTACCTAGAGTCATCTAGTGGTTTTTTCTGGAGAAGTTCAAAGTGATTTATTCATTAGTTCCTCCTTCTACCCAGATAAACACTCCACTTATTAAAATTGGCAGTTGTCATGTATCTCTCAATCCTAGTGTGCTCTGGATCCACTCAACTGTAAGTATTAACATCCTCCTCTGAGGGAGCCTGCACCTGCCCAAGCCTTGAGCCTCTCTCTGACCTAGTTTGTTGAGAAACTCTTTCTCACTAGAGAGCATGGGATGAAGATTGATCTGACATCTTAAGCCCTCTGTTTGTTGTGCTGGGGGTAATAGAGATCATTGGCCATCGATGAACATTGAACCACACTCTAAAAAAAAAAACAGTTTTCCCTCTATGTATGTGCATTTTGCCTATTTTCCTTTTTTATGCGTCCCTAATTCTGTTCTACTTAAGCCAGTCAGCTAGATTGTTTTTTCTTCTTATCTTTCTTCTTTCCCTCATTCCTACTTTTTCTCTCTCTCTTAAACTATCATTGAGTCAGGTGACTCAAATGTTGAGTCAAAAATCCAAGCAAGTTCAAATTCCCCACAACTTCTTTTCTGCTTTAGTCTCAGATGTGTTCTTACTGCCAAGGTACAACAAAATTGACGTGGCAAACTTAGGCTGGGCTGTGTCTCACTGCAATGACTTTCATTCAGCCAAACTTAAGACTATAAATCTTAAGACTTATAGAGCTTCAAGTCTCTGATCTTCCTTCAGAGTCTCAAGAGTGAATATAACATGTAAGATTATGCTTCATTGGCCCCATAACCACTAAATTCAGAAAACAGTCACCAGCTTTAGAGCAACAGTCTAGAGAATTTTATTCCTAGGATCCAAAATGACATACTAAGACATAGCCTCTTATCTGCACTTCCAAAATTCAAAAAAGCATTTGGTGGCAAATACCTCAACTAACTTGTACAGTTCATGGTCCATACCATGCCAAGTAAGAACAGTCATATACTTGTCTGCAAAGGTATGGACATTAAATTATGGTGTGCTTCTGAAGACCCTATTAGATATGTTATATGATATCTGGCATAATATGAATAATTCTGTTTCTGTGTTCAGAAACAAACATAGCCACAAAGGTTTTGGAGAAGTAATCATGGACCTACATTGCCCAAGAACACTGGAAAGCTGATAATATAAAGATAGATGAAAATTTCATTTTATTCAGCCATACCAAAGTCTTTTTTTAATTTAATTTTTTATTGTAATAATTCGTGCTTTGTATGTTTACATCTTTGTTAGGGACAAATTGATAAAGACAAATGTGCACACATTTCTCTTCTGACCCCTTCCCCAATTCCCACCCCGCTCCCTCGCCCTCCCTCCCTCTCAAGTTCAGTTCAGTGAGTGACCTTGATATAATTGTTTAAGTACATCATGTGCCTTACAATGCCCTCCCCCCCGACCATCCCCTTCGGTTAAATCAACTTCTTTGTTTATCGAGGGTCTCTACTTTTTCATCTGGGAGCCTTCTTATGCCCCATCTTCTCCCTAACATCCGCATATTAGGGAGAACATGTGCTTCTTTACACTTTGTGACTGGCTAATCTCACTTAACATAATGTTTTCCAGTTGCATCCATTTCCCTGCAAATAACATGATTTTGTTCTTCTTTATGGCTGAGTAAAATTCCATTGTGTACATATTCCATAGTTTTGTAATCCATTCATCTGTTGATGGACATCTTGGCTGCTTCCATAGTTTGGCAATTGTGAATTGTGCAGCTATAAACATAGATACACATATGTCGGTCTGATAGTTTGGTTTCCATTCTTTTGGGTAGATACCCAGAAGTGCATACCAAAGTCTTATTCAGTCTCAGAATTCATTACTGGGGATCCCAAAGCCAATAAGAAGAAATTGTCTAGTAAAGATTAATTTTGGTAGAATACATTTATCAAAACTGTGAAGGAAATCCTTCTGTATATCATGTACATTCCATCCAAATGGCACTTTCAGACATTGTTGTCCCCTTGCCAACTTAAGACACTTGTAGTAATGGCAGCCCCAGTCATCAGGTCTTATTCGAGGTGCCTTCCTTTTCCCTGGCAGTCAAATGGCTCCCAAGAGCTGCTCAGGGGAAAGGGTTTTCAATCCCCTATGTAACATGTCTGCTAACATCTCATTATTGAACTGGCCATTGTGCAAGCATATGACCAAGACCACGTCAGACAGGAGATTCCTCAAAGGCTCATTTCAAGGGGTGTAGCTCCAGGGAGAGGAAAATCAGTGCTCATTTTTATCACCTATCACAACTCTCTTTACCAAGGAAGGAGGCATTAGGAGGGGGAAAGGAGTATTCCCTGTTCATATCTACCTCCCAACAACTAGAAAGTGCTGAAGATATGAATTAATGTGATTCTAGAGCCTGATTTTCTACACTAACCTGTCCTGTCCCCTGTGCTCTCTGACTGACTGATCCCCATGTCGTTTCTGGGATAAATAGAATCTATTCACCAGTAGGGACTTGACCAGCAAGAACCAACAGAGGCTGATATGAAGCTGCTGTATCATTCTGGGTATGGTGGAGTTCATGAATTATAAGCTCAGGGATGGTATGGGGAGCTCCAGAGCCAGAAAATCCTGTAGCCCCTGATTTTTGTCTAAATGGGAATTCTCTTCATCTCCTATCACTGTCCAGGTAGTTAGATGAAAATACCACAGAGGTACAAGCCTCAGATGTGAAGCAAAAGAACTGAGGCCAAAGATTTTGATTTTTCTGTCCTCATCTTGCTAACCCTGAGCAATCCACTTCAGGATGGTTTTGAAGTAACCCTTGACTTGGGAGCTCAAAATAGAATTTTCATTGGAATTCAAGACTACACTAATAAAAATAAAATTTCATCCGAATGAAACATATTTTACTTTCAAAGAAAATATCCCCAGGGCTCTTTAATCCATATCCCTGCCTTCTCTATACTGTGACTCTTCCACTCTTAAAGTGTGAGATGATTATTGATTCAGGTTGATCACCCCATAAAACTTTTTTTTTTTGCTATTGAAAGTCAGTCATAATGTAATTCAACACTTCTTAGCTTTCCCTTGACTTCACACACTTCAAAGCTCCAAATATGAAATTTAGGGAGATAAGTTTAGGAGTTTATAGGGAGATAATATTGAAACAGTGGAAAGGGAGAGTTTAGTGAAGGGGAAGGAGATGAGCATGGGGCTTTGAAAGTGATATAAGAAACTGTGTGTGTGATTGGGTGGTCTTTATTAGAATATGAGCTCAGACAGTAGCATTTAAATCATGCAGCAGCTCACCTAGACATGCCCTAATCCTACTGCAGAATGACTATATTTTGAGGAGATGAAGAAAAAAGTGAAATGAGATATACAGAAAGTATACACAGAGAGCTGGAAAGTTGCAGATGCTGTGAGAAGCAGAAATATTGGTGGTAGATGTTATTAGTTTATTGGAAAACCCTTCCACTGGATAGCACCTTTATCATCTTTCTGACACTGCCTCTTCCTCCAGGCATGTGACAGGCACCATAATACCTTTCATTAGCTTGCTCCACAGAGGGACCTATAGAATTGCAGCATCCCTTCCACCGAGCACCTTTACAGCAGCCTTTTAAATACCTTTTCTTAATCCATCCACCTAGCAGAACATAACTCTATTGAAAAAGAAACCCTAGGCCATACCAAAGGAGCTCAAAAGGAATACTCAGAAGACTGGACTTTAATCCTATACTGGCTGGGTCATCTCAACTTTTAGACTTTTAGATATCTCTGCCAATCAGCCTAGTAGTCACTATAGTTAAGGGAACATAACATATTTGTGTGTATGTGCTTGAGTAGATAGGTCTCTATAGGTATCATGGGTTTTATTTAACTTGTTGAATTAATAAGCTCTAGTGGGCACTATCAATTCCTGGTCCTATGGGGAATGTGGATGCTCTAAAGAGGTCTTTTCCAGGCTCAAAGTGGCAAGATTGATGTTACAAGATTTCTAGGACAAGACAGAAGAAGCCAATGAGTAAACCAGACTGTGAAAGTGAGAGAACAAGAGAAGAAAGCAAAAATAAATCATATGTTTTAGAATACATTTGACTCTAACCTATACTCTGGATGACAAACACTTACCAAATTGTTACTCAAATTCATTTCCCAGTGGATTTCTGCTTCTGACTAAGATGGAAGATTAAAGACTGTATTTATTCTTTTATTCAAGCTAAACAATTAAATATAAACACACATATATACGTACACACAAATATTCATGACAAATTATATTAAATAACAGTTTCAGGGATTGGACATCAGGCAACAAAGGTCAATGATTCCTAACAGGTGGGTAAACGAAACAGGCAGACCCTGTGATTACCCCAACTTAGTGCCTGGCAGAATTTCCAGATTGTGGTCCAAGACAGTGAGAACCAGGCTGAGTCCAGTGCTCAGGCTGAGTTGAGGAGATGGACCTGTAAGTCCATGGGAGTTAAGGAGAGTTCACACACAGAGTTCCAGAGATGAGAGAGCAGCAGCAGAGAGAGAGAAGAGGTCCCCCCGGAATCTTCAGCTAAGTCCTGCTCAGTATAAATGTGACAGAAAACTACCCAGAGTCTAGAGGAGGACTGGAAAGGACTAGAGAGCATAATCCTGAGGATGACACAGAGGTGGAAATAGTTCATGCTCCCTCCACTTAGAGGGGAAAACTAAAAACCATGGCCATGGGATAGAAGACTCACAATGATTTCCCTCAATAGAAGGACAAAATTTGGCCTAGATTAAAGCCCCCTCTTTTTCCAACTAACAAAACTTAAAAGATGTAAAAGGAACAAACTGTTTCCAAGAAATTAATCTACATCACAGAAGGGAGGTCAAGAATATTTATAAGAATATATTAGGGGGCATTGTGATGCACATCTGTATTCTGAGCTACACCAGAGGCTAAGGCAGCAGGATCACAAGTTCAAGGCCAGCCTAAGCCATTTAATGAGAATATATGGTTTGAGGCCAGAATGTGATAACTTAGTGAGATCTATGTTTCAAAATAAAAAATAAAATAGGGCTGAGGGTATAGCTCAGAGATAAAATATCCCTGGATTCAGTCCCCAATACTACAAAGATGAAAAATAAAAAAGAGTTTTTATAAAAATACAAAATATACAGTACCCAGCATGGTACATAAACAAAACCAAAACATCCAACACATCAAACATATTCAATAAAAAAAAATTCTAGTCATTCAAGGATGCAGGAAAATATGACCAATAATGAAGAGGAAAACAGTTCATTGAAGTCCACCCAGAAATGAAATAGATGTTAGAATTAGTAGATGGAATATTAAAATTTATACATTTAAGAGTTAGGCAAACACATAAAAGATATAACAGAGGTTTAAATAAAACTTCCAGACATAAAAACTAAACTATTAAGATAAAAATACATTAGAAGGAAGTAACAACAGCTAAGATATTTCAGAAGAAAGGATTAGTGAACTTGAAAATGTATCAATAGAAATATCTAAAATTAAACACTATATATATAAATTAAACACTATATATATAGTGTTTAATTTTAGATATTTCTATTGATACATTTCTAAAATAATATATATATTATTTTAGAAAATGAAAAGATTGCCAGTAAGCAATGGGACAACTTCAAATAAAAAGAGAGAGAAAGAGCAAAAAACATACTTAAAAAATAATTAAGGCTTAAAAACTTCAAACTATATGCCCATAGATCCAAAATGTTCAAAAGGTCCCAGGAACAGGAAACATGGAGAAATCTAGATCATTAAAGGCATATTATAGTCAGTTGCTCAAAGTAAGTAATAAAGAGAAAAATCTTAAAATCAGTCAGAAAAAAAGACATATACAGAGGAACAAAGATAAAAATTATATCAGAAATAATTCCAGTAAGAAGGTTTAAAGTATTGAAAGAAAGCTGAACTCCTTGGTGCACACCTGTAATCCTAGCAAGTGGGGAGGCTAAGGCAAGAGGATAGTAAATTCTAGGACAGCCTGGACAACTTGGGAAGACATTGTCTAAAAAAAAAAAAAAACAAAAAAAATCTTCTAGGTGTGGGTGTGGGTGTGGTAGTGCATGCCTATAATCCTGGTGACTCTGGTAGCTGAAACAAAAAGCCTGAAAGTTCAAGGCCTGCCTGGGCAACATAGCGAGACCCTATCTCAAAATAAAAAACAAAATAGAGTTGGAGGTGTAACTCAGTGGTAGAGTAGCCCTGGGTTCAATTTCTAGTACCACATACACAAAAACGAATATCCTTCAGGCAGAAGAAAAACTATACTAAGTGTGACTATGCGTGTATATAAGAAATGACAAACACTGGAAAACAGCAAATAATTCTTATGTAATTTAAGATAATTTTTATAATGATTGACAAATTAAAGAAAATGCAATAAAAATATGCCTCCCCTCAAAGAAAACAAGATGTGTGTTCCAATCCATAAGATAATCAAAGCAACAAGAATTCTGCACCTAAGTCTAAAAAGGATAAATTGGAATTCATAGAAAATATTCAATTGGTATAAAAAGAAAAGGGCAGAAAAATAGGAAAGCATAAAGAACAAATTGAACAAAGGGAAAACAAGTACCAAGATGGTAGTTTTGAAACCCAACCATGTCATTAATCACATTAAATGTAATGGTATAAATATTTTAACTTAAAGCCAAAGATTGTCAGGCTGTATATATCTACATCAATATATCTATATACCTATATTCAGGTATTATATATATAATAAATGGAAAATTCTCAAGTATTTGGAAATTACATAAGACTAGGAATAACCCCAGATTCAAAGAATAAATCAAGAGGAGAAATAGAAAGTAACAAGAACTAAATAAAAATGAGGATACTGCACACCAAACAGCTTCATATGCCAATACATCAGTATTCGGAAGGGGATTTATGGCATTTAACATCTTTATTAGAGAAAAAGTATCGCAAAGCAGTGACCATGTTTCACTTTAAAAACAAACTAGAAAGAATTGCAAACTAAAACCAAGGTGAACGGAAGAAAGAAGGAAAGAAGAAAAGAAAGAAAGATTAGAGCAAAGATCAATAAAATTCACTTTCAATGTCCACCAAAGATCAGAGATGAAAATCAGCTTACCAGCCAGGCATAGTAGTACATGCCTGTAATCTCAGTACTTGGGAGGCTGACACAGGAGGATCTCAGATTGGAGGCCAATATGTTTAAATTAATGAGAGAGACCACATTTGTAAAATAATAAATAAAAGAGGGCTGGGGGTGTCACTCAGAGGTAGAATGATCCTGGGTTTCATCCCCAGTACCACAGGGGGAAAAAGTCAGCTTAGTGCTATGGAGATATTGCCTGGAATCTCATCCATGAGGGAAATAATTCTCAACACCATTTTAAAGAGTGGATGACAAAGAGGATGTGAACTATGTGGGTGAGGAGGGGAAAGTGTGGACAGCAGAGAAGAGGGAACCAAGCACACGTGCTGGTTATCTACCCAGCAGAGAGATATTTCTCTTGTTTGATGGGAGCTAGTGGACACAGAAGTCTAGTTTGGAAGAAGAATGTATTCTCTGGAACTGCTATTTGACTGTCAGAATTTATGTAACCCAAAAGCCAAAATTATTCCCCATTCTTTTACTTTCCTTGGCCCTATTGCAATGATAAAATTAGAAAGATGGGCACAGGGCATGTTTTCAATAATCCTTTATGACTGATATTAATTCTCTTCGCTCTTCATCTTCTCAAATGACTTATCAAACTCAATCATCATTTTTCCTCCCCTTATCCTTTCCACTCTTAGATTTAGAACCTCAGAAATGAAAAACAGAGAAAGCAGAACTCATAAATGGAAAATCTTTGCATAAAGTTACGAAGCACATTCCTGGCATTAAAAGTGGAAAATAACTATCCTCTACCCTATGGTCTGCTCCTGCAGTGGTAAGCCCTCCTTCCCCACCCAAACTCCCCCATATTCCGGCCTCCAAGCTGCTGTCCTCTTCGGCAGCCTTGGTCTGGTACTGACTAACACTTCGTGAGAGAAGCATTACTATTAATACCACTTTACCAATGAGGAGACCAAATCCTAGAAAATGATTTAAGCAACATCACATAAGAATAAGAAGAACTCAAACACAGATCCTCTGACTTCAGATTTTTTTCTGTTGTGTCACCTCACACAGGTTTTAACAAAGCTATCTTTATCTTAGAAATTATTCTTTTCTTATGTCTTATTTCACTTATCCAATCATTTATTCAACAGATGCTCACAGAAATCTGAAATGTTTCAGTTTTCATAAAGTATCTCCTAAAAGTCTGTGTTCAATTTTTTGAGGAACTGTCATGCTGTTTCTTCCCACAGGGCTGTACCATTTAACTTTCTTATCAGCAATGCACAAAGATTCCAATTTCTTATCATCTTTGCAACACTCATTTTCTGTTTGCACCATTTTATTTGTTTTTGATAACAGATATACAAAAGTGCATGAAGTGCTATCATATCATTATTTTTATTGGCACTTCTTTAATGATGTTAAGCATCTTTTTATGTCTTTATCAATTGTATATATTCTTTGAGGAAATGTCTTCAAGTCATTTGTCTGTTATTAATTGAGTTTTTGCTACTGCTGAATAATAGGAGACCTTCATATATCTTTTAATATTAATATTTTATCAGATATATAATTTGCCAGGTTGCTTTAAAACTTGATTAATAGTGTTCTTTGATGCACAACATTTTTTAATTTTGATGAAATCAATTGTATCAATCTTTTGTTGCCTGCACTTTCATAGTATATAAAATAAATGTATAAATGTAGTAGTGATTTTATAGTGGGAAGATAGATAAGAGAGGAAGAAAAAGCATATGTCAAAAAATTAGGGAAATTCAAATTTTAATCACCATCATTATTAATTTTTTTGGTTCATTGTAATTGTATCTGATAGTGAGATTCATAGTGCTACATTCATATACACACATAGCATTATTTGGACTGTTTCCTTCCCCATACCTCCCCTTTCCCTCCCATCCTTCCTTCCCCAATCTCCTTCCACTACTCTACTGGTCTCCTAAAGTTTCATGAGGTCTCTTTCCTTTTTTCTCTCTAGCTTCCACATCTCATCTCCTATGGGATAGGGTTCTTTGGCTGCCTCCCTATGTAGGCTCTGCCTCACAAGTAAGTTCTCTCTTTTGTTTTCTCTCCTCCTCTCCTCTGCTTTCTTCTTCTTTCCTCTGTTCTCCTCTCCTCTGCTCTTCTTTCCCCTTCCCATTACAAGCAAATCACTATTCCTTGCCCATGCTGACCAATTCAGCCATTTTTCCCAGATGCCTTTGTCTTGGCCTTACCCTTAATCCCCCAGGGGCTTAGAAACTTACCTTTACCAAGGAAAACAATTCCCTTCCTATAAGGAATTCTGCCAGCTATCAAAATAGTTTTCACATCCTTAACGAGTAGAAAATTATCAATACCAATCTCAATAACTGAAAATCTGAGGTAGGATTTTTCTTTTTTGATAAGTCTTTCTTGGAAATGCTTCCCTCAAGATTATAGACAGAACAGAGATAGATTTCTACCCTGGAAAACCTAACTGGGAGTGTGCATTGTTCTCTCTCTCTCTCTCTCTCTCTTTTTTTTTTTTTTTTGTGTGTGTGTGTGGCACTGGGGATTGAACCCAGGAGCATTCTACCTCCGAGCTATACCCCTAGTCCTATTTTTTATTCTTTGTTTTAAACAGGTCTCACTAAGTAGCTGAGGCTGGCCGCAAACCCGGATCCTCTGGTCTCAGCCTCCCAAGTGCTGGGATTACAAGTGTTCACCACCATACCCGGCTTGCATTGCTCTCTTTAAATGTCCAAGCTACCTCTACAGGACTATCACCACCGCCAACCAGGAAGAGGATGGGAGCTGATGAGGTGGGGTGTTTTCCCCAGGCATTATTGTTCTTTACTGGACATAACAAAGGAATGAGGCAGCTGGTGGCGGGGATGCTCAGAGAGCCCTCTCTCTTGGTCCAATTATTATTATTATGCAATTCTGAGAAAGGAAGCTTGGGCAAGATCAATACATCCTCTGTGTAGACGTCAAATGCCTTGTGACGTTGGTTCTTTGGGGCTGTTTTTAGTGAGGATATTCCAGTCTTATGAATTTGACATGAATTTGGCTTGGTGCCCTGACAGAATGCAATGTAGGCATAATTCGATCTTCCTGTAATTGTCTATTTAACTTGGCAATCCAGACTAATTTTTTCCTGTGAAGTGAGCCCAGAACGTCACTAGGACAGTGGTTGGGCTAATTGATGAGGCATAATAATGTGTATAATAAAAACTTATGATCTGAGTTCTCTTCCCACTCTTTTCCTCTCTCCTTCCCTTAGAGAACTGCTGGCCTCACCGGAATCTGTGAGTCACGTTTTGCTAAAGAAGTCACTTCTTGTAAACAAGAGCAAGGGGAAAATAATAACTTGAGAACCATCTGTTTGATTGAGTCCTTGACATTTTTTTTCCATTTCCCCCCATTGCATGTTAAAGGAAGTAAATAGGAAAAAAAAAATTCTAATTATATTGCTGTTTACTGATTACAGGATAACTTTTATTGTGTTTATTTTAAATACCATGCTGATCCACACCCAGAGTCTTAATCATCTTTCTTCTTTCTGCTCCTTCCAACTCCTTCTTTTTCTCTCTAGTATGTTGCTAATTATATTTAAGCTTATTCTCAAGCTCGTCCAAAAACTTGCGGCCCAGTGTCACTGAGGACAGCTGGGAGAGTTGTAGCTTGCTTTCGCATCAACAGTCAACTGGGTAAAGGAAATGTCTTCGGTGGTGTCAATGGCAAAGCCCCTGAGCACAGAGCATAGACAAGGCTTTATGTCCCCACAGTTTCACCTGCTATGGTTGAATCTGGAGACATCATTATACATTCTTTTCACACCTGAAAAACCTGGATTTAACATCTTTAGTTCTATAAATAGTTACTAAGTATCAACTATATATGCAGTGAGCACTGAGTTAGACCTGGTTGTGGTAATACCTATACTGACTTTGCCCATCACAAAGAATCAGTGAGAGGATCAAGTGAGAGAAAGTACATGGAAGTTCTCGTAGATTATAAAACACTGCCTCTACCTGAGATACTATTAACATTATTATTACCTCTATTATTACCTCGAGGCACTTGACAGTTGAATTTGCCCTTCATGACCTCAAGGCCAGTTGGTTAACTTATCATAACCAAGTAAAGCTTAACTTAAGCTTTTCTGTGCCTAATACTTCCTTGGAGGGGGGGCAAGAACGAGGGAGGACATTGTCTCCATATTAGGATCCCCAATTGATGCCATTCTGCCAAATAGCTGTCATGGAACTCATAATTTACTTCAGTTAAAAATTTCTTGATTTCATGACTCCAAAATTTTTCTAGAAATTAATGCTGTTCTTGATCAAAGTCAAAATTTGTATAAAACAACTTTGTTTAAAAAGAGAGCATAAACACTGTGATGCCAGGGACACAATGTTACGTGCTTACAACTGGCTCTCATCACTGCCAAGATTTAGGAAGTTAAAGTCTTACTAAAACAAAAGGTCTGGATAGAAGGGGTGTGTTCCCCTTGAGTCACAGGTGATGAAGTTGTAGTCCAACTTCTTGAAAATCAGGCACATCTGGAACAACAGTGTTCACCAAAGGACAGATGTAGCCCTTCCTGCTGCTAGACCTCACCAGTTAAGTCACTTTTATACACAAATAGCAGTTATCCTTTTAGTAATTCATATCCAACCTTTAGGAGTTGTGACAAATGCTTCTACTGCTTCTCACAACCTCCTAGAAGCATTCTCTGGCATACAACATTCTCAAATTAATTGAAAATAATGTTATTTTGAGAACTATTTATGGAGATATAATTGCCAGAGAAGAAAAAGTGGATATCACTAAAAATACCACTAGGATATTACAAAAATAAGGCCTAGTGTCACTAGCGTAATTCAAAGGACAGTGGTACAAATACACGAGTAAACATAGTGCCTATCTGCTAAGAGTTTACAATTTTAGGTAGCAGCAATCTGCACAAACATATGAAAGAACCCCAAATTAAGATAAACATGGCTTAAAAATTGAGGACAAAAATAGTAATGGTGTGTGGCGGAAAGAAAAAGAGAGTTGGAATTGTTAGCTGTGGAGGGAAATTCCAGCATTAGGCCATAAAGAGTCAGGGATATATGAACTTCCAGTTTTCAGAAATGTTTTACAGAAGGCACTTGAGGCAGGATTTAACAGGTCTACCATTTCATTCAGCAAAAGCATTCTGTTGGAGGAAAGCTGAGTTTACTATCTGGTAGTCTAGCTAAATACTGAACAAAACTATCAAAAATGTCAAGCGATGCAAGCTCAATGCCATCTAAATGGTTAGCTTGGGTGGTCAGAGAAAGCTTTTAATGGAAGTAGTATTTTAAATAGGCCTGGAAGTTATTTTTCAAGGGCTGTCTCATTTCTCTACTCTTTCCAATTTTACTCTTCCTTGATCAATTTCTATAACCAAATTCCTAGCCATGTTTCCAGATAATAACTCAGTTCAACACATAAAGCTATTTTATTTGTTTGTAACCTTGCTGGGGGTCTTCGCAGCCTGCTTCTCTTGCATACAACCTGTTCCCATGACGTGCCCAGATGCTGCCCAGTCTTTGGGTTTCAGCCATATTCTCAGCTCAAGTTCAGCTTCCAGCCCACCATTTTGGTGCTTCTTGGCCCTTCCACCAATCCTCTCCGTAGGCATCTTCCCAATGGGTCTGAATCAAATGGGCTAGCCTCAACCATATCCTCATAGTCTTAAAAGAGGTTTGATCCGTATCACATGCATGTGTGACCACTGTGTTGTCAAATAATTATTTATTGAGTACTCACGATATAATGAGGATCCTGTCTCATTTATTAACAAACTAGACCAGGCTTTCGTGAAGATCATATATGAATGAGGGAAACATTATTAGTAAACTTATAATAGATAAAATTATTTTGATTTTAATAGCTAGTATTGAAACAACTGCTGTAAATAAAGTAACAGCTCATTATAACAGCCTACATCTTTTGGATGTTTTTAGTGTACTTTGTCCTAAGCACTTTATATGGATTATCTCATTTAATTTTTAGAACACTATGAAATAGGGCTGATTATTATCCCCATCTTACAGGGGAGGAAATTAATGCTCCCCCACTGCTGTACATTTAGATTGTTTTCTATTTTGTACTAATATGATCAATGACAAAGTTGACATCTTGATTACTTAATCAAGATATAGTTTTGTTGTATTTCAGATTATTTCTGTTGGATAAATTCCCAGAGTTAGAATTATCAAGTCATAAATATGAATGAAATAAGTCTATTGATGCCTATTGCTAAACTGTTTTACAGGAAGGTTATCCAAATCACATCAGACTGTATAACATTGTCAGAAAAGGCTGTGTAATTACTAGCATTGGACTAGCAATGTTCTGAAGAAAATTTCCCCCTACTTTGCAATTTTCTACAGACCATCACGGAGGTTTCATCTAGAGATCTCAGAGGTTATCCAGAGGAGGGAGTTGCCTGAATCACAGCAGGGTGACCTAGAGATTGTGGGGGGTCAGTCCACATTAGGAGTCTCACAAGAAGAAGGACATGATCTCTGGAATTTATGGCAATATGTCTATCCTAAAAGAAGCCAGCTAGAAAAAAATATGTTACTAGTGGCCAATACAACCAATTGAAAACAAACAACAAAAAAAAAGTCCCTGGACTTATTTGGCTCTTTTTCCCCTGATAGTTTGTTGTTTTACCTCAGGATGGTTTCACTCATTCCATTAAGTTGTCTTCAGCTGTTTTCTATCCATAAATCCTTCCCTAAATGTGCTTCTCCTCTGAGCCGCAACCTAAAGGAGCAGTGATTAAGAAGTAGGATGAAAATGGTCTTAGGAATGGAGCCTTTAGTCACTGCTGAAGATTTTCTTTAATGTGCTAATGCCCTGCAGATCCAGGCAAGATTTAGAAAAGGCTAGAAATACAGAGCTATCTTCATCGAAGCAAACATCTTTATTTATTTTGTTCTTGGCAGCAAGACAAGTTTATTTAATAACTACATAATTTATTATCAACTTTAAGATTAAGGATACCTAAAAACATCTCTTTTGCTTGTTCTTTGAATTAGCCAAGGGCAAATCAGGGATTTTGCCAAACAAGGCAATGGGGAAAAATCATCTACTGGGAATTAATAAGGTTTGGATGAGTCAAATGAAAACCATTCACTGTCCTCACAAATGGTTTAGAAAAATGAAATAAAATAGTTACCGCTGCTTTGAGCCATGACAAGCTCTCAGAAAATTCAGAAGGCAAAATGCCAGAATGTTAATCAGTCACTAGGGGAAGCAGGGAGTACTGCATAAGAAGCCAGAACTGGCCAATCTGGAAGAGAAGCAAAGAATCATGTACCAGGAAGAAAAGAATGCAAGGTCCTCTGACCCATGATCCTGCCTCCAGAAATAACCAGATTAAAAAAAAATGGAGTTCCCCAGTATTACTAGCTGGGACTTAGTAACTCTGGCAATGGTCCCTCTCAAGCAAGAACTCTTGCTCCAGATCTGGGCCAGCAAAGGAGACTCTTTGGCTAGGGATTGCAAGCAGATATTCGCCAGGGCGGCCACATGACTTGAGTTGAACTGGCAGACTGATGTTTAACTTTAGGTCCAATGAAAATAGGTCATGTAAATTTTTATAGTCTCAGAATTTTATTTTTATTCTTTTTATACTTTTATTGGTGCATTATTGTCTCACAGCATAAGGTAGTTCACAGTGATAGTGACATACATGCACATAGCATTTGATGAGCTTGCCGCCGGCTCCCTCTCCCCTCCCTCCTCACCTATACATGTTATTGAGATTGGGATTGGTATTCTCACATATATACAAATGTTGATGAAAGTGTTTCTATCATTAATTTTCCCTCCCCTCCTCCACCCTCCCCTAAATCACCTTCCTCACTCCACCGGCATTTTTCCTCCATTATCTAAAGTCCCTTTTGTATCCTGATTACTCCCTAGCTTCCACACAGTCACTTTTTGTGACTGGCTAATCTCACTTAATATAATGTTCCCTAGGTCCATCCATTTTCCTGCAAATAACATAATTTTGTTCTTTATTGCTGAGTAGGATTCCATTGTGTAAATATCCCATAATTTTATAATCCATTCATCTGTGGATGGACACCTAGGTTGGTTCCATAATTTGGCTATTATTATGCTACTATAGACATGAATGTGCATATATTACTATAATATTTTGATTTCAGTCCCTTTAGAAAAATACCCAGAAGTGGTATAGCTGAATCATGGTGGATCTATTCCCAGTTTTCTAAGGAATCTCCACATTGATCTCCATAGCACCTGTACTAATTTGTAATCCCACCAACATTGTAGAAGAGTTTCTATTTCTCCACACCTTTGCCAGCATTTATTGCTGTTTGACTTCTTAATGATTGCCATTCTAATTGGGATTAGTATCTCCCTGATTGCTAATGATGTTGAACTTTTAAAAATATATTTATTGGCCATTTATATTTCTTATTTTGTGTAGTATCTATTTAGGTGAATTGCCCATTTCCTGATTGAGTTATTTGTGTTTTTTTTTAGTGTTAAGTTTTTTTAAGTACTTTGCATATTCCAGATATTAGTCCTCTAACAGAGGAACAGCTGGCAAAGATTTTCTCCCCTTCTGTAGGCTCTCTCTTTAGACTCTTGATTTTTTTTTAATATTTTTTTAAATGTCCCCATTTCATGACCTAGTATTATAATGTTAAAACTCAATATTCCCATGACTCTGAAAGTAGAAATAGATATTCTCTGTAGGGAAGCCTCTTCAGGGAATTCCGAACCCTCTCAGTTGATTAAGTGCTCAACATCCTTTATATTGCCACTGGGCTTAATCCAGATACAAGTTTCCCTCTGATGATGTTTTGTTCATTTTAATAATGTGCTACTAAGGGAAGAGGAGTTGTATTGAAAATTCACCCCACAGTGCGAGCTGGAAGTCTGATGTTTTGGCAGAGAGCATCTGGGAGGGAATCCTAGTCCCTAAAATGCTACTAAACAGACTTAAAGAGAGGAACTGAACCAAAAGCCAATGTTAATAGAGATGAAAAAAAGAGATTTGAATAAGCCCAGACAACTACATGGGATAAGGATCAAACAAAAGAAGTTAAAGAAAATAGAAGCGATCCCTGACAACTTTGAGCATTTGACATAGTGGGGTTTCTGGACTTTATCCTTTTTAATTGCAATAGATTTTCATCAGAGGCCATCTGTGGGGAAATGGTAATACCTTCCGAATGCAGATGCCACTGACTCAAAATGAATAGTAATTGAAGGCCAGTTAAATGTTTAAAGATGGGACTTGGAAAATCCTTCAGATCTTTTTTGTATTTAAGTGAATTCCCATTAAAAGGTGGTAGTGTTTTTAAAATGAATTATTTAAGAAATCAATAATTCTTGTTTTCACAGGTTACATGCTGCATAAGTTTATTGTGAGTAATAATAATGTCATTAGTATCCATATTACTCTTTATTTATACCTCACCTAATGGCTACTAACCTAAAATATTCAATTTATTTGAAGACCATATTATTTTCCACTAAATCATACCATTCCCTTCCCAACTCTCACCCTCAGCCTCCCATGACAATCATAGTTACAATTTCAGAACATTGAGAATATACTTTTAAGACTGCAGATTGTATCTTCCAAGCCTTTAGTTGTACACTTCTTGAAAACCACTAATATCTTACAAAATTTGGGCCTAATTATTGACTTCACTCCCAGAACAGGACTTTTTTTTCAAACTCCCTCAGATACTTCTTCCAAATATGAAAATCCCTAAGTAAGCTGGGTGTGGTGACACACACCTGTAATCCAGTATTTGGAAGGCTGAGACAGGAGGATCACAGGTTCGATGTCAGCCTCAGCAACTTAGCAGCCTTAGTGAGGCTCTCAGCAACTTAGCAAGATGCTGTTTCCAAATAAAAATAAAATAGGATTGGGGATATATCTCAGAGGTAGAAGGACCCTGGGTCTACTCCCAGTACCACACACACACACACACACACACACACACACACACACACAACCTAAATAACCATAGTACTGTTGCAGGAAGATGTGCATAGGACAGAGTGACAAATGGAGGGGACTTAGAACCAGACAAACTGGTCCAGTCTTCCCATTGCAAGACACAGATCTTGGGAACCAATTCATCTAATATCCCTGTGCCTCATTGTCCACATCTGAAAAACAAAGATAATGATAGTACCTACCCCATAGACTTGTGAAGAATACACAAGAAAGCCAATGCAGCTGACATAGACAACACCTGGCACGCACTCAGTCCTCCCAATACATTTGTTATTATTTTCTCATTTTGCATCTTCCTTCAGTGGATCCTGCTAGTCTCAACTTTGCATTCAGCATTTCAGCCACAGTGATACCCTTGAGGCTCCCCTCAGCTTCCTGGTCTCTAAGGAGTATCATCATAGGTTTTTTGGATTCTGTAGTGGGGCTTGTTTTCCTAAGTTTTGTCCCCTCTGGTTTGCCCAGCTCTGGTTCCACACTGAGTTCTACCTGGGGTCTGGCCAGGGCAGTCTTCAGAGCACAGAAGTCTCTGCTGTGGTTTGATGAAAATTAGAGGAACTCAGTTAAGTGCTGCCTCTGCCACCCATTAACTTTCAGTGCTTCAGTCATTCCATTGTAAATAAGAAATAACAATGTATGCATCTAGGCTTATTAATGAAAAATTCATGCGAAAGTACAAAATGCTGTAGAGATGTAGGTGTTTATTATTACCTACATGTAATCCCCTTATTTATGAACCATTGCAGCATTTTGCTGGTTCTGTTGTATAATAAAAATGTAATTATGTAATAATATGTTCCATATTTAGCTTATTATATGTCAGTCTCAGCAATCTGTTTGTCATATGTGCCCACAGTCAATTATTCCTCTTTGCAAATGCAGTCCCCTTGATTCTGTTCCCGCTCACCACATGTGGACAAATTGCTCTCAATATTGAAGGATGCAATTATCTCTCCCCAAGCTTCTTCCACCATGTACAACATGGGACTTGAGATTCTACTGCTTCCTCCTTCTTCGGTTCTTCTTTCCCTGGACCATGTCATCTAGTTCTTGCTTATCAATCGCTTCCATCCTCTAGCACAATGATGTTTTAAGTGTTCTTTGGCCATTTCTAAAAGTCATTTGTGAATTCTATGTTAAGAAGAGCCTTATTCCTGTTTTTTTTTTTTTTTTTTTTTTTTTTTTTTTTTTTTTTTTTTTTTTTTTTTTTTTTTTTTTTTTTTTTTTTTTTTTTTGGTGGCTGGAATTACTACTTAAACAACAGCACCCCTCCCCCATTCTCTAATTCAGCTCAATCCCAATGTGCATAGTTTACAAGATAGTTGCAGTTGTTTGTATCTATTAATTTACATACTTAAATGTCTTTTCTCAGATGTTTATGCTCCTCATTAGATTTTACTTGGGTTACCCAACAAAGAAGATCTGTCTCCAAGTGTAACTGAGCTCTTCTTCTCTCATCAGAAGAGAAAGTAAGGTTTTATTAGGAAAAAAACTGTGAATGTCTTTTAAATGTATCAAAAAGATTACTGAGTGCCTTTTCAGCAAAAAGCTAGGAATCCCCTTTAGGTCTCCAGGTCATTTGATTCTATTGGGTCTGCATATTTTATTGTCTTTGGACTATTTTGTAACTCTCTACATTTTAGAAAACTGGCATTTGTATGAATTGTTCTTGCTAATAGAAATGCAAGTGAGTTTTGTCTTGTGGAAGTGCAAATGATGAAACCTCAGGCCATGCAATGAGCTAATCTTGCATCTATTACACAAATTCATTTCTGCACCCCTAATCACCTAGAAACATGGGATTTTCCTTTAAACCAGCTCTAACATCTTACTTTTTCTTTCATTAATTAGTTAAATACAATTTTGACCTTTTTGCTGCTTGGAGGAAAGTCAGGGTTTACTTTTTTCTAAAATAAATTATTATTTCAAAACTTTATTTATCCTTTTTATCCAAAGGACCAATAATCAGAAGGCACACTCTGGATTCAGTAGAGTCACCTTGTATTGCCCAAAGGATAATACTCAATTGATTTACTGAGTTAACTGAGATCAGCAGAAACCAAAGGTGGAGCTACATTCTGACCCCTTGAAGTCATTTACACATAGATGAATTCTGAAGTTATCATTTTTAAATGTCTTCTTCTGTTGGCCTCAAAAAACCAGTTAAGCATACCTATTGCTTCTTTCATTATCTTATTATCATACTTTTATTTTGTATGAATTAATTAATAAATTAGGGGAGGTCCAGAGCATTCAGTTCTATGAGAAGGAATAAAAAAAATACCAGGCAAATTCCCACAAAGGAGTTCTGGTGACAAGTGTCTGAGAAGGAAAGGGGGAACAGAGAGAATAGACTTGAACTATTTGCCTTGGAGAGTTTGCTGGATCTTGCAGCTGGGACTTAAAATTAGTCTTCTGTTGTTCATATACTTATTTTCCTGTATATCTTTCCAAACAATTTATAATACTCATGACAATAGAAACTTTATTTATTTATTTATTTATTTATTTATTTATTTTGTACTGAGGATTGAACCCAGGGGCATTCTACCTCTGAGCTATACCCCCAGCCCTATTTTATTTTATTTGTTTTGTAACAGAGTCTCACTAAATTATGGAGGCTGGCCATGAGCCTATGATCCTTCTGTCTCAGTCTCCCAAGTACTGGGATGACAGGCATGCAGCACCACACCAGGCTAGAAACTAAATCTATTTACTTCATTGTTCTAGCCTCAGCATTTAATTCAGTGATGGAACATATTAAGTGCTCAGTAAACATTTTAAAATTAATAAATTATGAGTAAATGATTATGAGTAATTAATTAGATAATACAGATTATGGGACAATTGGAAGAATCAATTCCCCATGTAATCTGAGGGCTCACCATAACTTTCCAATCTGAGAGTTCCCCCTGCAACACATATGAGCTTTTAACCTTAGGAAAGCCATTCCTGCAAGCACTTGTCACTCTGTCTAGAGATCATGGTACTGACCAGTTGGAATGTCCTTAGAAGCTGCACAATAACTAGAGATCATGACTTGCAATTGTAGAGAATCACAAATAAATAAAGGAAAAGAGACAGATACATCTTCATTTGGAGAGCTTGAGTATCATTCTGCATAAAAGAATGGTCTAGATCAGGGCAGAAGAGCCCAGCAATCCAACTCGATTACTTAACAGCATGATCCAGGTATATAAAGAAATAGGATAGATAGACGATGTCCTTGGAATAAGATGCTTTTTTTGACAAAGGACTTTCCCATCTCCCACCTGTTCTTATGGCCTTAAATGTGTTTCTGCCTAGGACTTGGCTCAGAAATTAAACCAGGCAAACACTTTTGCTCGACATTGAACAACTTCTACAATATTAAGACCCAATTACCCATATAATTGCATCATTTACACCTCTCCTACACATGTTGTGTGATTTAAGTTCAAATGGCACTCTTCCTATTCTCAAATCTGCCTTGAACTTCCCACTCCTATCTTTTTAACTGTGTTATGCAGTTGCTTTGAATACTTTCATCTTACTCCTGACCTATTCAACTCCAGTTCTGCAATGTATTGTTCAGCTGTGATGCAAACCCTTTTATGACTCTGTTAGATTAGTTCTGACAATATGCCACCCTTCATCCTTTCTTCTCTAAATCTGATACAGCCTATTATATTTATCTCAGTCTACCAGACATTACCATAATGTACTTACAAATCCTCCCTTTCCAAATAAAGACTTTGAGGGGCAAGGACTATCTTACTCATCTCTCTACTACTTGAAGTGTTGAGACTATTTTCTTACACATTGGAGGCTTTCAATAAAATTATCTTGAATGAATGAGTGAATGAATGAATGAATGCACAAATGGACACATCCATACCATTCGCTGTTGCAATTATCTCCTCCAGATGTGGAGGAGCAAATTTAGACCGTTACTAGAATTTCACAGATTGAAACAAACTTCAAAGTCCTTTTCTGAGGAAATTTATGCTCAGGATGCAGGCTTACTTATTCTTGGGAGTTTAGCCATCTAGAGCTTCTTTAAACTTTCCACTTTTCTGTTTTACTGCTGCTAGTAAGCATGCAAATCTTCAAAGACCTTGCATAGGGTCTTTAAAAGATGCGCTGTTGAAAGGAGCATGCTCTCCTCATTGACCTTTAGAGGCAAGGCTGCCGTACAGGGAATGTTCCAAACGCATCGCACGCTTGGTAACACCAGCCCCACATGTTCTGCACTGATGGATGTTGGTTTATAAAGCATTGTAAAGAATTTTGGAAGGATAATATTAGAGCATTAAGTATGAGTTTTGTTTTTCAGACCACATAATGAACTAATGGGGTTAATTCTGAGTAAGGTTTCTTTTTTTCCCCAATAAGGTTATTTTAGAGAATTAAAATATTTGACATAAAGCAGACAAGTTATTTGATTCTCTTCCTTGAAATAACATGTTTTTAGTTGGTTGTTCTGTTTCCTTTAAGAGGAGTGCCTGTGCATGGGAAGGCTCCACCACTAATAAAGCTGCTCATAACTGCTGCAGATCAAGGCTTTCACTTGTGATGGAACTACACCTTTAATTCCATTGTCACATCCTTCCAAGTATCACATCACTTAAAATTTATCCACACCACAAGGAAATTGTTTGCTAGTATTTTTATTTGATCTACTTTTAACAATAGCCAGACCTGCCTTCCTTCATTAGCTATTATATTTGTCAGAGTTGTTACCTAACTAAGCAAGATAAAAGTAACAAAGAGGTTTGAACATGCAGGTGACACCAATGGCTGCCAAAACACACTTGGAAAAACCATATATACCTTCTTTTGCAGGAGTCTGACCTCTGCTGCAGCTCCCTTAGTAACCCTCTCCCCTCTCATTTCAATCAAACTGGGGCAAATGTGTTAGCCTTCTGGTTTTTCAGGGAGCCAGACTCTGCAAGATGTACCCAATACATGGGCTTCTGCAAGCTGTCTTCCTGATTTAGAAGACTCAAGGGGGAAACAACAGCCATCTATAAAGGCTTTTAATTTCAAACATAAGCTTCAGCTCGAGTTCTAAAGTGTATCTCATTGGTCATCTTGATCTGAAGTCCATTCCCTAAATTCATCAGTGTGTAACTGCTGCAGCTGCCAGGACTTTGGCACCTGCAAGGTACCCCTGAGAGGGTCTCTGTAAACAGACTGGTTTATAGGCAGTGAGCCTAATGACCAAATTTCAAGATTTGTTTTTCAAATAAGTGCATGTTAAGTGGGGAAAAAAGTTTACAATGTCAATGAGCCAGAAAACATTTCATTGGTTAAGTGGAGCTCTATGGGAAATTATCACACGGTCTCTGACTTAAAAATGTAAAGAGAAACAGATTGTCCTAAGTTTAAAAAGGGGGAGAAAGACAAGACTACAGTCTTTAATGAGTGTCATACCTGTGTTCAAATTGAGGACTCCTTCTAGCTATAATGATTATTTCTAATGAAGGAACATTTCTTAATTTAGAGGCTAATCTTCAGAAATTGCTAGGGAGGCCAGAACTTTTCTTGGGTTTAGGCAGTGTGCCTGCTCACTTTGCTTTAAATCCCTGAGAGCCATAAAATCAAGTGAAGCAGGACTGGATTAGAAATCAGTGGAGTTGAGCTTTGACCCACCTGTTGCTGATTCTTGGCTTCAAGCTCCTCGATTTCTGCTATCCACATCGCGTTTGTTGCATAGGCAGGTGGTAAGTTGGTAGTAGGAGCCGACTGAGGTTGGGGTCTGGGCTCTGTAAGAATGGATGTCCCAATCCCAGCCATGGCTATTAACACAGTGGAAGAAGCCAGGATAGTCTACTACCCTGAGATTAGTATGTAAGACTTATCAAAGCACACTTTCCACATAACTATTCCATCCACACATGGAAATAGCACACAGGATGCCTGGGGTAGTTCCCAAGGGTTCATACAAAGTGTTACAAGGAGAGATTTTGCTTAAAAATAATATGACAATAAAATTTTTCCATTTTGAAAATTGTATATATAAAAGTCAGAATGTATTATGGAATTAAGTGGAAAATTTAGTTGCATTGCTGTGATAAGACAGTTGGTTAAGTTCTAGGTATGTGTTGTAAGAGGCCAAATAAGTCTATATAAGAATCTTGAAATTCTTCACTGCATTCTTAGTATAAATTTATATTTGCATCTTTAATAAGTAATAAGTCTAAACTACAAACCATGGAAGTGACTTATTGTGCATATTTTAGTTGGGGCTATTAGGATTTGGGTTTAGAATGTCCTCCCCAAAAGATCATGTATTGAAAGCATGGTCCCCAAGACAGGAAGGCTTAGAGGTGGGGTGTGGTGAAGGAGGTGGGTCATTGGGGGTGTGTGGCCTTGGGGACTTTATGCCCTCCTCTCACTAGTTCTACTTCCAGACACCATGACTTCCCTCCACTGTGCCTTGCCTCTGTGGTTTCTCCTCTGGAACCTGAATACTATGGACTGAACCTCTGAAACTGTAAGCCAAATGCACCTTTCCACCTTTCCTCTAAATTGTGCTTGTGAGGTATTTTGGTAACAGCAATGGGAGAGCTGACTCAAACAATGGTTATGCAGAATAAGCAACAAAGAATAAACACACACACACACACACACACACACACACACACACACACACAAACTGGAATGATGCTGGGGATGTTCTGCTGTCCCCACCAGCTGAATCACGTTGGGCAATACTCTTAATCCTTTCAATCTCAGCATCATCATCTCTAAAATGGCTTCAATGCCCTGCTTACCTCTATGGTTAAAGATGCTAATATCATTAAAAACATGTTACTCAGCCAGGTGTGGTGGCGCACGCTTGTAATCCCAGCATTTGGGAGGCTGAGACCGGAGGATCCGGGTTCGCGGCCAGCCTCAGCTACCTAGTGAGGCACTCCGCAACTTAGTGAGACTTGGTTTCAAAATAAAGAATAAAAAATAGGGCTGGGGGTATAGCTCGGAGGTAGAATGCCCCTGAGTTCAATCCCCAGTACCACAAAAAAAACAAAAAACATGTTACTCATCCAATATAATATAAAATTCTATGATAATGCATATGACTCTTCCATATACAGAATCCCTCTGAAAAGACAACAGGTTTGGTGGAAAATTGTTTTCATGATTGAGTCCTGATGATTTTAGTGGTAGAAGAATAGGCACAAAGTCATTCATTAGGGAACACCTACTTCAAATTTCTAGACAATCTCTAGATGATAAGTTTTAAATGAGCTCATCCACATGATTTGCCTAATGCTTTATTAAAGCAGTATCTCTTCTTCCATGAGGTCACTTTTTATACCTCTAGTCCACTCAGCCCCTCAGGGGGCTAAGACCAGGGAGTCTCATCTAAAAACTGGTGGCCCCTCAATAGATACAGGCAAGATTTTTCCTTGATATCTCCTTTATGTGCCCTATGACAGGTTGCAGCAACTGGCATTCAGTTGGACATAAGCTGAAGAGCCTAAAGTCAAGTCTAAAATTATTTTAAGTGTTCTATTTTTATCAATGAAATGCAGGTAAGTTTTCCATTTGACTCCCCAGTATATCCTGGTTTTTTTTTTTTTTTTTTTTTGTTTTTTTTTTAGTACTGGTGAATTGTACAGAGGCATTCTACCTCTAGGCTTCACCCCTAGTTCTATTTTTTGTTCCTTGTTTTGAAACAGAGTCTCACTAAGTTGCCGAGAGCCTCACTAAGTAGCTGAGGCTGGCCACAAACCCGGATCCTCCAGTCTCAACCTCCCAAGTACTGGGATTACAAATGTGGGCCACTACACCCAGCTCTATATCCTGGTTTTTTAAACAACAATTTCAGAATGGGAAAAAAAAATCTTTGAGTAATAGTGAATTGTTTTCAGCACAATAAACCATATATCTTCTGCATATACTTTCCACCACTCCCCCCAACACAATCATACCTTGAGAGTATCTTTTTAAAGAATTAATTCCCCAAGTGACATTTCTCCCTGGGGACCTTGCAGTTCAGTACGGACTTTTAAAACTACAGATTTCCCAAACATGCTATGGTTAAGATGAGTAGGAGAAACCCCTTTGACTATTTCAAACTCCCTCTGGCCCTCTGTGCCAGATCCCAGGCAGCTCAGTCCAGCCACTTCCTGAAGCAGATCTGCTTATGCAGGAGTATTTAAACCAGAGCAGACAGAAGGCAGTTGACCACTGAGAGATATGTTTCTGGCTTGGTCTTTGTCACAGGTAAGGTTCTGCATAGAACCCAGTTTTGCAGGACTAATTCCTCTACTCCGCAGGTAGAGTCTGCAGCCTCATGGAGTATAATATTGGTTGAAAGGAGGTAAGGACAGAAAGTGCTAAGGGCTCAGTCCTGCCTATTGTCATGGCAGAAAATCATATTCTAGCCTATGAGGGGTCACGTATAGCCTCCTCATATGCAAAAATCACCCCCTGTGCAATGAGAAGGCAGGCCTCTGTCTCCCACTGAGGCACTGCAGACTGAGTCTGCCTGCACAATCCATCTCCTGGGCATGTGTGAGGGAGGCGGGGCAGAGCGGGTAATGTAAAACATAAAAAGTACAGCTGAGACAAAGAGTTGCAATTGCAAATGGCCCTTAACCAACACCAGGCCTCATCTGCTGTTAGTGTTTGAAGTCTGTAGACAGAGGCCTGTGCCAGTCCCTCTAATTTCTCATGCTGGAGCTCATCAGCAGTGGAATGCAAAGAGACTAAGCCTCCAGCAAGGGTCTGCTGTCAAGAACCAAAACCAGGTCCCTGGGAAGGGTGGCGGTTCCTCTGGGGGACCCAGCTCTCTCCAGGGGCAGGAGATTCACAAGGTGACTGGCACTGGTGCCCATGCAGGCCAGAGTTGTGACTGGTGCATTTGTTTGACAGAGGAAATGCATGGCAGGATATTAAGGAAGTAGTGCCTCAGGAAGGAAGAGCAGGGAAGAGTTGAAGACACACCTTCTTGGGGATGTCCTCAGAGCTCAGGGTCTGAGAAGGGAAGGGCAGTTATATGGGGTTCACTAAGAGAAGCATGTACGCTTGGCATGAGGTACTTCATTTTTGTCTTCCTCCTATAGGTAGCTCTTACTGTCTTAGAAAAAAAAAAGCTAAATGTGGTGATGTAAACCTGTAATCCCACTACTTGGAAGGCTGAGACATAAGGATAGAAGGTTAGAGGCCAGCCTCAACAATGTAGCAAGACTCTCAGCAATCTAGCAAGATTCTTTTCAAAACAGAAAAAAAGGGCTGGGGGTGTAGCTCAAAGGTAGAATGCCCTTGGGTTCAATCCTCAGTACCAAAACAAAACAAAAAGGCATTTGGGGAAAGGGAAGTCAGTCCATCCTGTCCTCTGTTGGTCAGATAATATCTCCGCATTTTCCTTTCTGCATTCTGAGAACAGAGGTAGTCCCATTGGCTAAGGGAAATTTAACAAATATAATCTCTGATTCAGGCCATCCTGAGTTATCATTACACATCAGCTCAATCCCAAACTAGATCAATCCACCAAACCACAGATGCTCTGCAGCCTCTTCTGTCTCAAAGCTAGGGGTCTCTGAGATTTACCCCTTTCCATTCATTTTTCACAAACTTTCTGGTTTTGACTGCAATGACATGACACATTCAGGTTTTCTTCTCGCTGTGTTAACTGTACATTTTAAGGGATTCTTCCATGCCCAGAATCAGGAAAATAATTAACTAGGCAAATCAGTAAAAAATGTACGTAATGTTCATTCCAAACCTCATAACCTTTATTTAAATCATCTGAATTATCAAAAGAAATTGGGGGAGAGTTTTTTGTTTTTTTTTTTAACTTTTACCCATTATTTCATTCACTCGGCAAGTATTGATTTCACACCTACTATGTCATCAGTTCTGTTCTAGGTGCAGATCTATGTCTGGTAGAGAGTAGTCTGTTTCTCAACAAACAGAACCTTGGTTCATTTGTGATGAGCAATTCCCAACAAATAATTTGGGGAATTGTATGCTCCAGCTAATTGCTCATCTCTCAATGAAAACTTAACAAATAATCCATTTATTTTACACACTCCATGTACAACATTAATTAGGTACTTTCAATCTAAGTAAGATAACAACCTTGTTTCTCTTTGCTAAATACAATTATAAACCTTGGAAATTATTCAAGGGGCAACAAAGAAAGAAGAAAGCAAACTATTCAGAGACACCATCATTGAAGGAACAACAGTTTTAGTGCCTGTTATAAACTCCCACTCAGCAGAAGAATATGACCAGACACATGATGCTGACCGCCAACCTAGCAACAGAAGAGAGCTTAGGTGGATTTCTTCCTCTCCTGTACTGAGTGAGTCTTGCCAACATTTCCAGGCAAGCCTGGCAGTGCCGGCATGGGGGGTGCAAAGTGGGATCCAGAGCCCTACTGGTAACAAATGGCCAGGAGAAACACTCTGCTTCCTGCAGGACTGAGACTCTTCTCTTCCTCCCAAAGATACTGAGCACAGGCAGGGTAGAAGGAACAGAGGGAAACCACCAGCAAGGGAGATCCTGCCACAGCAAGTGGACTTTCCCAGGTATCATCTTTGTCCTTACCAGACTCAGGGTCCTTTGCTCCACACAAAGGTACCAGGCAGTCAGGCACTCACCAAGGGGAATATGATCTTACAGGCACCCTGATTAGGAGATATTCTCCATCCCTGCTGGGCCAGAGAATCTCCTTACTAGAAAGAGATATAAGGGAAACGAGGAACATCTGCCAAGGGGGATTCAGTCACAAATGGACAAATCCACTGGCCTGAGATGCCCCTCCACTTACAACCACTAGGTGGCACTATGAAGAGGGGTCCTTAGCATGGCAAGTGGCCTGGAAGCCTATTCCTCCAAATGGACCAGATGCTCCCTTCCTCATTTGGATGGTGAGTCTGGAAAACTCCTTATACCTCCTAAGCAGGGACTAGTGGGAGTCTC
This sequence comes from Graphiurus murinus, assembly GCA_004027655.1. NCBI lineage: Eukaryota > Metazoa > Chordata > Mammalia > Rodentia > Gliridae > Graphiurus > Graphiurus murinus. The sequence goes on from PVLC010005392.1 coordinate 40,634, forward strand.
ACCTGCACCAGAGACTGAGCAGAACCAAGTAGTATGGTGAGCTTCTGAAAATAAATTTGCTATAAAAGGACAGTCTACAATAGGAGGCCAGGATCCACTGAACAAAAACAAGGGAACTGCCCACTAAAATAAAAGATTTAAATGGATCCATAATTGCCCAACATAACAGCCCAAATGTCCAGGATAAAACAAGAAATCACTTATAACTATAACAAGAACCAGAAAAACCACAACTCAAATGCCAAAACACCATCAAGTGATACCAACACTAAAATGAGGGGCGTTTTAGAATTATCTGACAAGAGTTTTTGAACAATCATCATAAAAATTATTCAATACATGATTGAAAATTTTCTTGAAACAAATGAGAGATCAGAAAATGTCACAAAAGACACAAAAGTTATGAAATAAGGACCAAATGAAACTGTAGAACTAAAATACACAATAATAGAAATTTTAAAATTTACTGGATGTATTCAACAGTAAAGTTGAGATGATGACAGAAGACAAAATGGGAATACCCAAATTCAGATCAATAGTATTTACTTAATTTGAAGAACAGAGAGAAAACAGATCATTTGAGGGGGGGGGGGGTGAACCCTGGTAACTTATATGACAATGACAAAGATCCAATATTGGATATTCCAGAAGTAGAGGAGAAAGAGAGTAAGGCATAAAGAGCATTTGAAGAAATATCTCAAAACTTCCCAAATTTGGTGGAACACATATAACTGCAAATTTAAGAATCCAAGCAAAATCAAAATCGAACAAACCCAAAGAAATTCATGACAAGACACATGATAAATTTCTGAAAATAAAACACAAAGAAGAAGTTATCGAGTGCATTCAGAGAAAAGCAATGTATTACCTAGAGGGAAAAGATAATTCAATTGACAATAAATTTTTCCTCTGTCACCACAGAAGGCAGAAATGGAAAATGTTTCAAGGAATGAAAGAAAAAAAAAATAGTCAGCCACAAATACTATGTCCAGAGAAACTATTCTTCAAAAATAAAGGATCAATAAAGACCTTATAGTAAAGGAATACTAAAATAATTTGCTACTAGCAGACAACCTACTATAACTAAACTTTTTTTTTCCTTTTTTGGTGCTGGGGCTCAAAGCTTTGTGCATGCTAGACAACATAATCAACTGTAAATAATGGTTAAAGGAAGTTCTTTCTTAGAGAAAGCAGAAATATTAAGCATTGTCAAGGAAGAAAGAACAATGGAAAAAGCACAAATCTGGGTTACATACAATGGACTATTCTTCCATTTTTGAGTTGAATAATGCACAATGATTGAAACAAAATGTTTAACAACATTTGATATACAATGCAATGATACATAAAGGTGATAAAGTTAAAGGGGCATAGTAGAAGTAAGGTCTACATTTTCCATAAAGTAGAAACATGCCAATTTTGGTAGACTGTGACAAGTTTTATATATATATATATATATATATATATATATATATATATATATATATATATATATATATGTAACTTGGGTATTGCAATACCCATAGAAAAACACATGTAAAAGCACTGAGGCAAAATTAACAGGAAATCCTGGAAAATGTTCAAGTAACCCATGGGAAGGCAAGAAAAGATAAAACAAAAGATCAAGAAGCAGAGAAAAAAGCAGAAAATAAAAAGTGGCAAAATAAGCATTAACAACAACTGGCTAAAATGTAGATGGTCTAAATAGGTCAATTAAAGGGAGAGATTATAAAAGGAATTAAGAAACATGACTGAATTATATGCTATTTACGGGAAACTGATTACAAATTAAACAAAAGTTGAATGTAAAATTATAAAGATATGTCACACAAATATTAATTATAAAAAACAGGAATTATTTCATTAACATTAAAATCTGATAAAATTCATTCCAGAGAAAAGAGAGATACTAGAGGCAAAGAGCAACATAATGGTAAAAATCTCTCTTCACCAAGAAGAAAGAACAATTCGAAGTGTGTGCAGGCATCAAACAAGCGAATTTCAAAATACATGGAGCACACTCCAAGATTTTCACAGAATTATTTAGCATACTATTGTGATACATGCCAACTCATGTTTATAGTAGCAAAATTCACAATAGCCAAGTTATGGAACCAGCCTCAGTGTCTATCTACAAATGAATGGATAAAGAAAATGTGGTATATATGCACAATGGGGTTTTATTCAGCCATAAAATGAACAAGATTATGTCATTTGCAGGAAAATGGATGGAACGCAAGATAATAGACACATCACCATTTTGGAGACTGAAAAGTCCAAGATCAAGGCACCAGAGTATTCAGTCTGTTGAGGGCTGACTTCCTACCTAGATGGTTGTTCTTTTCTGTGACCTCACATGGTGGAAGGGTAAGGAGTCTTTCTCAGGCATTTTTTTAAATAACATCACTAATCCCATTCATGAGTTCATGACCCTTATAACCTAATTACCTTCCAAGGTCCCAATCTTCTAATAATATCACCATGGGGACTAGAATTTCAACATATGAATCTGTACCGTATAGTATGCTTCAAGTAGGTGGAAAGAGAGTAAGTGAGGCTGTTACCACAAACTAAAATAGCAGCCAGGCCAGGCCCAGTGGATGCTGTAGAATGACACAACACCAATACCTATGCAGCCCATAACTACAGAACAAGCACCAGAGACCTCAGAACTATCTTGCTGAAGCCTGATTGCTAAACAATGGTCAACGGCACAGACTGACTCAGATACCAACATGGAACCTGCATTAAAATAAAATCTATAAGGTGTGAAAGTCCTTTTAAAAATAATAAAATGTGGCACTCTGCATAGAAGCCCATCATGTTGTACTGGCACTGGGGATTGTTCCAAAAATATGAGAGTGAGAATCACTCACAGAGAGAAGCTTGCCAATAACTGATACAAAGTAGTTCTGGGTCTTCTCACCTCAATCTCAGGGGAAATATACATGCAAGAAACTAGGGTTGGAAATCTAGTCTTGCTTGACCACATCTAGGACAGGACAATTAGACAACTTCTGTACTGTGGACTCAGCACTTACTGAAATACAGATGAAATCAGCAGTACACAGCAATGCCTGCTTGTGTCTCTGTTAGGCTTTAAGGCCAGGGAGAAGGGTACAGGCAAAGATGTTCCAGGGAAGTGGTGGCCATTATTAGTTACTGTTCTGTGTACTGCTGAGCAGCTTTGGCCATTTGCGAGTAACTCGGGTTGGAGGGGAAGGCCACTGAGCTTCATTGGCTCTCTGATTCTCTTTCTACCAGTTGGGCACAAAAACCAGAGCCAAGAAAGGATGGTCATGTGGCCAAATCAAACAGAAGCCTGACCAAATGTTTCTCTCTGGTCAGATTCTGCCCAGGTTCCCCAGTCTCACCTTCTCCATCAATTGTTTCTCCATTACAAATTCCAGATTATGGCTCTCATTCAAAGTTAAGACCTACCAGAAGAAATGGTTGAAATATGAAATATGGGTTAGGACAATGATCCTCAAAAATTTGTTTTGGTTTTCCTCAAACAATCTTGTAAAACTACATACCCCTTCACATGGTTTTAAATAGATATCCATAATTTTGTATTATGAGTTTAAACATTTACAAGAATTTGATTTCTGGTTTATTATAAATATTAATATTTTAAATGTAAAATATTCTAAATATTTCAACACTAATACAAATATTAGTATTTCTTGTAAGTATAGTCAATGCAATTCATATATCTCAGCGATTTGTCACTCAGTACATTTCAAAAGACACATACATAACTCTTTTACTAGGAGTAAATCTTCTACTGTTCCCTTTTCTCCTTAAACTGGTATTTCCATTCTACTCTCCTCACAGAATTTTACCATTATATATTTATGCTTAAATGTCTTATATTGATCAGTACATTTCAAAAGACACATACATAACTCTTTTACTAGGAGTAAATCTTCTACTGTTCCCTTTTCTCCTTAAACTGGTATTTCCATTCTACTCTCCTCACAGAATTTTACCATTATATATTTATGCTTAAATGTCTTATATTGATCAACTTACCATATTTTTCTAGTAGACAACTAATTTTTGCTTGAAAATTTTATTGCATTAGTAAATTTTCATTTCTCATCATTGTAATGGTAATTCAATCTAGAAAATAAAAATTGACAAAAGCAATGGAAATATATGATAAATTTTATAAAGAACCAATACAAAAGCAAAATTTTGGAAATTTGTCTCATATAATGATGAGTTTTTCAAACAAAATCAATTGATGTATCCATGGAAGAATATTACGTTTCATTAGAATGAGATAGGATTCAGCATCAATTTTGTTCCCATTGTGTAGCAGTTCTTTTTTATGGATGAAAAATCTTGTTCATATAAGTAAATAGTTGTAAATGCAAGAAGTTTAGTTATAGTTTCACATTTTCTGACCCAAATCACAAAGTGAGTTATCATCAGAAAATATTTAATAACCCAATCAGCTGATAATTTACTAGTTTTTCTTTCAATTTTCTTTAATTAAAAGACTTGAAAACTTGGAAAAAAAGATTTATTATACTAGTATTAGTTTTACTCACTTTCTCAATTTCTAAGAAGTAGACCAAAAAGGTCTTATTGTAACTTATCAAATATTTACTAGACACATTATTATTCTACTTAAATATTTTTTATTTATGAAAATAAAATTAGGTAAAATTAGGAAAAACATACATTTGGAGTTTATTATTTAAAATTAATTAAATATTTTAATTTTGGCAGTGAATGATGACTATTTGTGCTGAATTTTAATTTTATAAGTAGTTTCGAAGTACATTAAATATTATGAGAGAGCCAGGCGAGGTGGCACATGCTTGTAATCCCAGCATTTGGGAGGCTGAGACCAGAGGATCCGGGTACACAGCCAGCCTCAGCTACCTAGTGAGACACTCCGTAACTTAGTGAGACCCTGTTTCAAAATAAAGAATAAAAAATAGGGCTGGGGGTATAGCTCGGAGGTAGAATGCCCCTGAGTTCAATCCCCAGTACTTTAAAAAAAAAATGTATAAGAGGAACAGAAAGACATTTGAGAATCAGTATAAAGGTAAATTGATGATCTTGGTCAAAAACTATTTCATTTACATGTATGTATTTGACAATATTCTAATGGAATATCAGCCTCTGAGAGGAAGGAATTAATCACAGTAGCTTCTTGAACATTGTTTTCAGAATATTAAGGAAATAAAAGAAAGCAAATACTCTGTTTTTATGAGTGCAGTTTAATTTACTTCATGGGATTATGAGCACTCCTCCAAGTCAGAGGGACATAGAATATATTGGACTACTAGTAATTGTGAAGCCTATAAGAACAAATAATTATTATTGCAATGAAGTACATTATTTGAAACATACTTTGTAGTATAATTTTGTTAATATAACTTTACTAACTACAAGGTTAACATGAATTAAGAAGAAGATAAACAACTGGCAAATTACAGAACACCCACTTCCAGGAAACAACAGTGAATATAGATTCCAGCATCAAGTAATCTTTTAATTACTCAAGTAATTGTTAAAATTATTTTAAAGTAATTTAAAAGCTAATAGAAATATTTATCCTATGCAATTTAATAAACATTCAAGAAAATATAAAGCTCTATCTTAGCTCAATCTATGGAAACTACTTGAAAACATCTAATCTATAAGGCATAAATAGGGAATTTTTTTTTCTTTTTTTTTTTTTTTTTTTTTTTTTTTTGCAGTACTGGGGATTGAACCCAGGGGCATTCTAACTCCGAGCTATACACCCAGCCCTATTTTTTATTCTTTATTTTGAAACAGGGTCTCACGAAGTTGCAGAGTGCCTCACTAGGTAGCTGAGGCTGGCCGCAAACCGGATCCTCTGATCTCAGCCTCCCAAATGCTGGGATTACAAGGGTGCGCCATCATGACCGGCTAAGTAGGGAATTTTTTATCCTCCTTGAAATCATGCAGAATAAACAAGACAAATTCAGATCAATGAGAGTATGTATCAAATTCTTTCTATTACTAATAAAACCTGAAGACACTTTTCTTTGTGGATTTATAGGATATCCCTTATAGTTGAATATTCCAACAGGCAGAGAGAAGGAAATAAGATGTAAGCAAGGAAGAAAGGAAAGAAGGAAGGAAAATCGTTGAGACTATTCAAGAAATGGAAAAGGCAATTATGACTCCAAAAATCCTACCATATGATTCAGCCATACCACTCCTGTGTATCTTTCCAAGGGAATTGAAGTCAGAATATTATTGTGATACATGTATAACCATGTTTATAGCAACACAATTCACAATAGCCAAATTATGGAACCAATCCAGGTGTCCATCAATAGTTTGTGGGATATACACACTATGGAATTTTGCTCAGCTATATAGAAGAACAAAATTATGTAATTGGCAGGAAAATCGATAGAACTAGAGAATATTATGCTAAATGAGATTACCCAGTCAAAGAAAAGTGAAGGGTCACATGTTTTCTCTCATATATGGAAACTAGGGAGAAATTAGAATGCAGATAAAGGAGGAAAAACTTCAGTGAAGCGATGGAGGGGGTCTTAAGGAAGAAGGTGGCTGGGGAGGAAAACTTGATGAAGAAAACACTTCAAATGACACTACTAAGTACATATACAAAATTATCAATGCCAATCTCAATATTGTGTATAGGGAGGGGAGAGAGTGGAGTAGGACCCAAGAGGAAGATCAACAGTATGTTTTAAAAAGAGAAAGCCAGGCATGGTGGTGCACGCTGGTAATCCCAGTACTTGGGAAGCTGAGACAGGAGGATCCCGGTTGGCAGCCAGCCTCAGCTACTTATTGAGGCACTCCACAACTTAGTGAGACCCTGTTTCAAAAAAAAGAACAAAAAATAAGGCTGAGTGTGTAGCTTGGAGGAAGAATGCCCCTGGGTTCAATCCCCGGTATCACAAATAAATAAATAAATAAATAAAAAGAGAAAGTCAGAGTAGAAGATTTAAGACTTCTCTTTCTGTGTTAACAAATTTCAATTACAATTAATATATTTATTAATGCATATATTTATTGAAATAATCCTAAAAGGAATACCAATATGGATCAATATAAAAATCCCTTACCTTACAATTCAACAACACAAAACAAAAATTGTTTTTAAGTGGACAAAGCACTTGTAAAGATATTTCTCCCAATAAGATATACAAATGGGAAAAAAGCACAATGAAAATACACAGCACCACCAGTTATTGAGGGAAAAGTAAGTTAAAACCACAGTGAGACACCACTTCATAGCCAGTAGCATGGGGTAACAAGTGTTGACAAGGGTATGAAGGAACTGGAACCCTCACACTTTGCTGGTGGGAACATAAAGGGTATAGCCACTGTGGGAGAGTGGCAATTCCTCAGAAAGTTAAGTAGAATAACTATATGATCCAGCAATTCCACTACTAGAGACATCTATAACAAAAAAAAAAAATGAAAGCAGGGACTCATATACTTGTACACCAGCTTTCATAGCAGTATTATACACAGTAGCTGAAAGATGGAAGCAACCCAGATGTGTGATATGTAACAAAATATTATTAAACCATATAAAGGAATAAAGTTCTGATACATGGATGACCTTTGAAAGTAGTGTTGAATGAAAAAACCATACACAAAACAATTGTATGATTCCATATATGTGAGGTACCTAGATTAGACAGAGAAATCCATAGAAACAGAAAGTAAAACAAAAGTTAATAGGGGCTTCTAAAGGATGGAAGAGGGAGTTGGTTTTTTGTTTTTGTTTTTTTTTTTAATAGGTATAGAATTTTGGTTTGGAATGATGAAAAAAATTCTGGAAATGAACCATGGTGATGGTTGCATGACCTTATGAATGTACTTAATGCTACTGAGCTGTTTCTTTAAAAAATGGCTAAAATTGAGCGCGGTGGTACACACCTATAATTTCAGTATTTGGGAGACTGAGAAAGGAGGATTGAGGGTTCTAGGCCAGCTTCAGCAACTTAGGAAGACCTTCAGCAACCTAGCAATACCCTGTTTCAAAAAATAAAAAAATGAAATGAAAATGGTTTCACGTTGCTTATATTTTACCACAATCAAAAAACCACAGTGCTATACCACTACATGCCTATTAGAATGGTTATATTTTAAATGACTAAAAGGTAGCAAGCATTGTTAAGGATACAAAGTAAATAGAACTAGTAATGAAAATATAAAATAGGACAACTATTTTGTAAAATAGTTTGACAATATCTTATAAAGTAATATATATATATGTATTCTTCCTGGGTATTTGTTAAAGGAAAATGAAAACATATCCACATAAACACTTGGAAAAATTATAGCAGCATTATTCATAAAAGACCCAAACTTAACTCAATTGTTAAATGTATATATTTCCACTCTCAGAAATATTACAAGACACTAAAAGGGAATAAAATATGGACACATGCTGCAACATGGAGAGCCTCAAAATTATTATGCTGAGTATAAGAATACGAACCAAAAGAAGAAAAAAGAGTATGTGATATTCTCTCTCTCATATATATTTCTATAAAGAAAGCACACTCTTCCAATGATAGAGAGCAGTCTAGGAGTTTCTTGGGCTGACAATTGAAGGGGTGCTGAGTGGGGCAGGAGAGTGCTTTCTGATGTGATGGGCCTGCCTGCTCTAAGTCTTGATTGTGGTGATAGTTTACATAGCTGTATGAGATACTGAAACTCTATAATAAAGAACCCAGTCATTCCTCTTTCTTCTGTGCTGTGTTAAGCACACTCGACTCCAGTACCCCATTGCTGCCATTCTTTTAGGGCTCTAGGGAAGCAATCACAATGGATTTGCACCTTGGCTCTGCTCAAACTGTATAGTCTATTCTCATTTCTTATAGTAGTTTTCTGAGTCTCATAATCTGAATATTTGAACCCCTCAAAATTCACATTTTGGCACCTAACCCACTAGGTTAGTGCCATCACTAGGAGGTAGTGCCTTTGGGAAGAAGTCCTGAGCTTCACTCTTCTGAATAGGATTAGTGCTCTTATAAAAGAAGCCCCAGGGAGCTCCCTCACCCCTACATTCAAAGTGAGGACAGAGCAAGAAGCTGCCATCTATGAACCAGACAACAGGCCCTTGCCAGACACTAAGCTTCCAGCCTCCTAAACTACAGAAATAAATTTCTGCAGTGTATAAGCCACTCCGTTTATAGCCACCCTGTTTTGTTATTGCAGTCTAGATGGACTGAACAAGTCTTCTACTTTCAAATAAAAATAGTAGTCACAGCCTCTCTGCTTTGTTTGGCTTTGACTTTGCCTTTACTCCACCCTCTCATCTCAAGCCCCACTGAAACTTCTTCAGAAACCCTTAGAACAAGGCAAAGCTCTCTGCCCATAGCCCACACTCATCCCCATAACTATTATGTAACTTCTGTCATCAGAAAGTGTTTTAACTAAGTTATAAGCACATTCCTCAACAATGCTTAACAGCAAAAATGGAAAACAGCATTTAATTCCTTTGTATCAAACTCATCTAGCAAAGAGCAAGTTGGGGGCCAAAGTAAAAGCAGAAAGGCCAGAAAAATAAAGGAAAAGTTGTAATGCAAAATGATACAAAGCCATATATTATCCGCTGTAGCACATGTCCTAATATTTCTTCGGAGGACAGCCATAATAAACAACACTCTCCCCGAGGAGCTGGGACACCTGCTACTGATTTTTTTTCTCCCCTCAAATTGGAAATCGCTGGTGGAATTCTACAAGCAGAAGAGGACTCTGGCTGTGGCTTTTAAACAGCTGTGAAATGTGCTTTCAAGATGTCCATGAGCACCCAGATGGTAGCCCGAATGGATGAGGGAAGAAAACCAGGAGAGACAGATGGACGAAAATAGAAATGGAAAAGGACAGAGACACAGAGAAACCTGGAGAGACGGAGGGAGAAGAAGGATAAAACCCAGATTAGTTGTCTCATGGCAACTGGTACCGTTTCCTTAACTTGCTGATTATCTAACCGCTGCTTCCTTACTTGGGATTTAATAAGGCCCTGTAAGCCTGTAGCTCCAAGCACCTTTTTATGCTTAATTGTTAAGCTCATATGCAATTGGAAGGAAATATAATCCACATGTTTCTGCTCATTTATACTTAAATCATCCAAAGATGGTGTTTTAACCCCAATTTGTCATTCACAGAGACTTTGAAGATTTAAATAAATCTCTAGAGACCGGTCTCAATCCTTCGCCCACTCATTTGTGGTCCTCAAGTAAATACTTACATTTGAAAGCAAGAGCTTGAGGCTCAGCACAGGGATGTACAGGAAGTTTCAAAACAAAAGTGTTCCTCCCCTTAGGGGTTCCCCTCTAGCCTCTGTAAGTAGTCATTCTCAGCTTCTCAGACATGCTGGCTCCTCCTTTCTCTTCAAATTCTTCATGCTAGACTGCTCCAGGACCCAGACATCATCCTCTTCTTTAGCACCACCGTCTCCCCAGGGGATCTTCTCCAGTCCCAGGGCTCCACGTACCACCATATTAGTGTCAGATGTATATCTCTGCTATTGACCTTGCTCCTGAGCTTCCATCTGCTAGTGGAATGGTACTATTCTTATTGGTACCATTTTAAGTTTGCAAAATGAAAGACGTGGTACTATTTTTACAACCTCTCATGAGTTTGTAATAATTTCAAAATAAAAAGTTTTTTTTAAAGTATGCCAAGAATATAAATACTTGACTTTAGCTTGCCTGAAACACTTTTCTTAATCTTTTTCATCTTAGCAGAAGGCACAACCTTCATCCTGTTGCATTTGTATTTTCAAATGAGGGTTATTCTGGATTCCTTTGTCCATTTTGCTTACCCAGCCCATCAGTAAATTCTGTTTGCATTTGTCTGCTTTTCTCTATTACAACTAGCACTATCCTACTCTGTGCCACCATTCTCTCTTGTCTGGATATATTCATTTTTCTATTATTGTAGAACAAACTATCACACATTTGGTAGTTTAAAACAACACACATTGGTTATTTGTTTCTATATATCAGAAGTACAGGCAGCACACTAGATTCTCTGCTTAGGGTCTCACCAACCTGCAGGAGTCAGCCCGAGGTGGGTTCTCACAGGGAGCTGAAAGTCCACTTCCAAGTTTGTTCAGGTTGTTGGCAGAATTCAGTTCCTTGAGGGTATAAGACTGATGTCCCCAATTTCTTGCTTGCTATTGACTACAGGCAGCTCTCAGCAACTAGGGCTGGCCCCAGGTCTTCGCCACATGGTCTCCTCTATAGACCACCTACCTCTTCTACTTTTGTGGCTTCAGAAAGAGCCAGGAACTGCTTGCCAGTGTCGGTCAGGCCCATGTAGATAATCTCTCCTCTCTCCTCTCTCTCACTTAGAATTAAGTCCAAACTTCTATGTCTTACAAAATCCTCTACACCTGGCCCCTGCCCAAAGGTGGACTTCCCATAAATTTAATAAAGCTTAAGCTTTAGGAATCCCACTTGCATGAGCCCTTATGAGCACTGGTGGTGGTAGATTATTCTAGGTGCAGAAAGAAAGTCAGGTTGTAATTGGGAACCATTTCTACATAAGAATCATTGATAACTCACCTGCAGCTATTTCATAAGAAAGAAACCTGAATATCCAATGTCTTAGTCACTTTATTTTTTATTATGTTGAGTAAGTATCCATTCACACTTAATTTTGTATTTGTTGCTCTACTTTCCCCTAAAATGGCTCTTCCAATTTTAAAAACTTCAGATAACACCCCCCAAATAAAACAAAACAAAACTGTATTTACTGCTGCTGCTTCTACCTACCTATCTCTTGAGCCTCTCCTCAGAAGATTCATCAAAAATAACTAAGAACTGTCGGGGAGGTGGGTAAGAAGAGAATCAAAACAGACTGGCTCCTGAGACACTAACTGAAGAAACTTTCAAGAAACAGGAGTGACCATTCAAGATCAATGGCTCTGACACAGTGAGGAAGATAAGGCTGAGCACCTGCCTTTAGATTTAGCAACATGGTGCTCACAAATGATCTGAACAAAGTACCTTCTTTGGAGATTGAGGACCACAGCCTGACAAGACTGTGTGTTTAAGGGAGAATACATAAGAAGTACTGAAAACAGCAAGTTCTGACAACTCTTACTATCATTTTTATAAAGGAGAGCCAAAAGATTGGATTGGTAGTAACTGTAAAAGTATATAATTTAACATTTTTTCTTTCCTCTAACATTCTCTCCTTTTCCTTCCCATTGCAGTGCCTAGCAACATACATTTACATATATTCTCTAGATAACTTGTAAAACTTAATACAAAGTAAATGCTATGTAAATAGTTCTTGTAGTATATTATTTAGAGAATAATGATAAGAAAATGTCTGTACATACTCAGAATAGATGTAATTTTAAAAAATATTTTTACCTACAATTGTTTGAACACAGAGATATAGAGGGCTGACTATAGAGTGGAAATCTGCAAAGAAGTATTTCATTAAGTTCCTGATACCTTCAAGGCCTTTTAGGGTGGTGGATAGAGCACAAGGTTTTGAATCAGACAGAAATGGCAGCTCTGTGACCTTGGATATATTATGCTAGCTGAGATTCCATTTTCTCAACTGCAATCTAACACCAACCATAAAAATCTATAAAGCAAATGATGTTAACCTTACCAGATGCTTTTCTTTTCTTTAATATAGAACACATGGGACCATATTAGACCTGAAAGGTTTAGAGAAGCAGTCTGTGGGAAGGAGTATACGTGTATGATATACCACAGTTCTTTAGGAAGCAAACCCCTGTGCAACACACAGGGAATCCAATACAAGTGTGCACTGTCTATGCAAAAAGACCCAGATCCCTTGAACAAACCCACCACTCACAAGCACCAAATTTCCTGCACATGGGATGATGCTTGGCATATACTAGGTGCTTAACAAATGCTGAATAAATTAATGCATGAACATTTTCCCTTATCTTAAGCTTTCTCATCTGTCTTCTTGTGCACAATTAGAAAACAGATTTTGCACTCTCTCCTGCACCCTCAGACTACAGTAAATCAATGTTTCCAAGTTCATTCTGCCCACACTTAGCCCCCAGTGTCCCCAGGTCCACTTGGCCACAACTAGGAATTCATGGAAATATTTACTACTTGTTTTAGAATTTGTCATAGGCAGGCCCTGGTCACATCATCAATGACAACGCCACTATTTACAATTTTTATAGTGACACAAATAAATTTTAAAATAGATTGATTGAATTATAGACATTGAAATTTATTTGAAAAAATAAATTTGTAAAGAGATAAGACAAGTCGAATAGAATGAAGACATGCAAAGTATAGCTCAGGGTAACTTCTGATAGGATGCATGAAACTTACTCTGGCCAGCCCATGACCTGAATGTACTGGATGTTGAAAATTCGCTCCTATATTTTCATTTTAAAAAATCAGTTCCTTGTGTTCCTTTGAAGGGAACTTTCTGTCCGTGGTATCTGTGTGATTAACAGGTACAGTTAGATTCTATTGGTTCCATTTATGAGTTATCCTAGTTTAACTGGATCTTAAGTCCTCCTGGATCTGTTTTTTGTGATTGGCTAGTCATTTTTTCCACTGATGTGTTTTACAATCAACCCTAATCTGAGTTTCCTCCAAAGGCTGCTGCTGTTTATGCTGTTGTCTTCTTAGATCAGCTCCTCTCCCAATGTGCTGGGAAGCTCCCTTCCAGTGCCTCCTGTCTGACCCAGTGCTCCTTTATCACTCTACCAGAAGACTTACAGGAATAAGAGAACATGTGTTGCACATCTTTGTATCAGCAGCTTTGTATCACATGCCACAGAGGTGCATGAAGCACACAGTAGTAGTCAGCAATGGCTGTCATGCACATGAGCAGGCCTGCACGGGAATGCTCGCCTTACTTCTTTGTCACCTTGCTGAGCAGTGAGCTGGTGCAGCACTTAGAATTCCAAAAATTCTTTCCTGTTAATGATGAATGGTTTTTGGTTGAGAAAAATTAGGCAAACTAGATGATAATCATTGACAGATCACATTTGAAGCCTTTTTTTTTTTTGTCAATCCCAAATACCCTTCTTAGAAAATTAGATTTTTATAGTCTCAATATCTTGAACTGAAGTCTCTGAGTCTTTCAGTGCCTAAGATGGACCTACAACCTCTGCCCTGCCCTGTGGGTTAGGAAACCTATGGTGGTGGTGGGGGGGGGTCAAGACACCCCCAGTAAATGCATTTGTCTTTCAGCTAAGTTATAGGGGGCTGTTTTACATATATAATACCATAAATGATGCCTTTCAAACCTATATATTCAGCCAAAGCTGGACTTAGAGTAATTTTTCTTAAATCCTGACAAATCTAACTGGACAAAGCAGTCTATATTTTTATCTTGTGCATAGGTTTTTAATTCATGTTCTCTTTCCAGCAGATGTTTTGTTCTCTTCATAATCCTATTGTGCTTAACATTATTAAATATATTACCTATAATGTTTTAGCCATTATAATCATTTATTCATATCTCTGCCCCCTACCATTCTTGGCCCTGTTTCATTATTACACATAGCATGTACAGGTGGAATTTAAAAAGGCAGACCTTTGTATTGGATTCTGGTTTTCCTCAGACCGTCTGAACAGGGAAACAGATGGAAAAGGGCCTCCCAGGACAATCTCTTTCACCGGCCCAATCAGTAGTTTGTACATCTCAAATGATCAATACAGAACAACTAATTGTGATCACCACAATGAGTAAGCAGGTATATAGATTATATCACACATTTGAGAGGTGTGACCAATGTTAACAACAGATCCCTTCTCTTGCCAGTGTGTTGATGTTACTTATAAAATAAAATATCATTGTGCCATCCTAATTCCAATATAGTTCAAAATGCTATGTGGAATAGAAGTTTTCATATATATAGGAGATAACTTTTTCATTTTTAAAATATTTCAAAAGTTTCAAAAGAACACGAATAAATTATAATACAAAGAATTCTTTTCTATTAAAATGATCAGATTATCTGTAGTTCGATTAAATGAATACAATTTGGGTAAGAATTATTAATACTGAATAATAATAATAATAATAATAATAATAATAATAATAATAATAATAATATACAAAATACCCTCTGCTTGACAAACTCTTCCCTGAAACTCCCCAAAATATGTCTGCCTTTCAGTTTTTTAAGTCATGTTCTCTTTTCAGCAGATGTTTTGTTCTCTTCATAATCCTATTGTGCTTAACATTATTAAATATATTACCTATAATGTTTTAGCCATTATAATCATTTATTCATATCTCTGCCCCCTACCATTCTTCAGTGCCTTGAGAGCAATATGTACCAATTTAACCCCAGCTTCTAGCAGAGCTCTTAGCACAAAACTGGACTTGAGTCTGAATGCTATTAAATTTGCAAAGCACTTTTATATACTTTATCTCATTTCATGCTCATAATAATCCTATGAGGCAGGAATTATTATCCCCATTTAAGGGTTGAGGAAATTAAGGCTTAGAGAGATCAAGTGATTGGGACTATGGGACACAGTTAATAAACACCATAAATTTAACTCTAGCCAAGATCTTCCAAAACCAAATCCAACATTATATCCAACATGCCACAGCTGCCTTTTGAGATGTCATTTCTCTCTCAACTAGGAAATGACCATTATCACCATTTTGCAGGTCAAGAAAAGCAGACCTTAAAACTCTGCCAGGTAATTCAGTTCTCATCTCTGGCAGTAACAGGAACCAAGAATAGGAAACCAGCATTACTATGCTGCCTCCTAGCCAATTCACATGCACGTAATGAACACCATGTGTTCCTTGATCAAGTAAGTCGCCTACAAATAATACACATACTGGGACCAACACATCCAGTCTAAGCCTTCTTCAGAGTTGACAATAACATAACTTAGGAATATGCTGGGTACACAAGAAGTACTTACAAGATGTATTATTCTCTTTTTCTTTTTATCTAACACATTTAGGAAAATACCAATCATATGTTTATGATGACATTTCAGTCTCATGACACACACATTATCCTATCCTCATTCCACTAACTCCACTTTCATAATATTTTATCTTGGTGCAATTGGGCAGAAGAGTCCCATTCTGAACTTTTAAACCTCAGAAACAAGCTTCTGAACTCTTCAGAGTGGGTTTAGAACTGGCTTTACACCAAGGGCATGTCTATTAAGTTGTTTGTTTAGGAGACTTTGCGGAGAACACTCAAGCGTCTGAAATACTCACGGCTCAGAGAGCATTGTTTTGGTTTGTCCACCAGGCCTTCTTTTGGAGTAAGTCAGAACTCCCTGGGGTTCTCTGAAGCACTAGGATCCAGTCAAATCCACTCTTGCCTCAACTTCCTTAGCCATTCAACAGCACCAGGCTCTCTCCTCTACATCTGTGCCTCAGAGCTCAGTGATTAGGATGTGCTTGTCATGTGATGACATAGACAACAGGTCAAAGGAGTCACTTCTGGGACAGTCAACAAAAAACAAAGGAGCTGCAGAGTCTCACTAAACATTCACGTGCAAGCAAGAAATGGTCTCACATCTCCATCTTCTTGGCACCCATTTTGAAAATCAGACATTGACTCACTCCGGACTCAGCCATCAGTTTAGCTTTGGGGTCAGAATTTTGCCAGTGAAATTTGAGATGAGGTTTTGAAATCATAAGAGTTTTAAGATGTTAGCTAGCTTTTGCAAAAAATGTAATGCAAATTTGCACAGGTTCGCCAGAATCTGGAAATTAAAAAGAGCTAAGGGATAGTGTCAACCCTTAAGAAAGAATAAGAGGTCATCCTGACTATGATGCTAGTTTTTAGCAAAGAAATAGAAAAAAAATTGAAGAAATCCTGGAATCCACTAGAAGTTTTATCATTTTAAAAATAGAATAATTTGAAAATTTACCAAGAATAAAAATGATTGGCAAAGACAGAAGAAAGACAAGAAGTGTTTGGGAACTTTTTACAAACATAGCTTAAAGATAATGTAATTCAGAATAAAATTGTAACGTTTCTAGAATGCCTTGTAAAGGATAAATATTTAATTGTGCCTGCTATACAGGGATCTTTGGATTTGGTTCTTCAGTGTATACTAGGGAACTTAGTGGTCAATGCCCCATGCCATGAGGATACAAAGTCTTTGCTGAGTTCTCCTTTTGATCATTGGTCCTTAGTGGTCCTGCACTCACAGAGAAAAGAGTGGGAATACTTCCCAAAAGCTAAGAAATAAGTGTTATACAAAAAGGACTCATTTATGAGATTTGTTTCAGAAGCTGATAATAAGCAGTTACTAGAAGAATGAAGGATAGAATGAACACAGAAAGTCAGGACTTCCAAATTCCACTAATAAGAGGCAGCCTTAGAAGGAAAAGTTCAGCTAGCCTGAACTTGGATACTTATCATCACTGCACTTAGCAGCTGCTGTGGTTTAAACACAAGTAGTGTTAGCCAGGTGTGGTGGTGCATGTCTGTAATCCCAGTACTTGGGAGACTGAGATAGGAGGATCACAGGCTCAATGCCTTGGCATGGCAACTTAGCAAAACCCTGTTTCAAAAAAAAAGTAAAAGGGGCTGGAGGTATAGCTCAGAGGTAGAACACTCCTCAGTTCAGCCCCCAGTAGCAAAAACTAAAAAAAAAAAAAAAAAAACAAGTAGTACAGGTAGTATCCCCTAAAGGACTATATGCTGAACACCTGGTACCCAGAGTGACAATGTTGGGGTCTTGTGGGAGTCCTTGGGTCATTGGGGTGTGCCTAAGGGGATTGTGGAATCATCCTCACTTTGTTCCCCAGCTCGAGATGTGACCACTCACTCTGGCACACACTCCATTACCACCTGCTACCTTCTTCAGAAGCCAAACCAATGGGGTTTCTCCTCACCCTCTGCTGATCTTGAACTTTGAATCTCCAAGACTGTGAGCTGATGTGACTGGTTTCAACTCCTGGGTTAGTAGCCATGCAACCTTGGACAAAGTCAATCTCATTGAGTTGCAGTGTCCTTATATATAAAATAACAATGATGTGATAACAATAATAAATCCAAAGGACACAAAAGAATACAACATATGAATATACTTTATAAGTACTCATTACTGTTTGATAACTTGACCAACTTAAAATGGAGTTTATGGAGCTGGGTGTGGTGGCAAATGCTTGTAATCCCAGTACTTGGGAGGCTGAGACCAGAGGATCCAGGTTCGCGGCCAGCCTCAGCTACTTAGTGAGCCCTCCGCAACTTAGTGAGACCCTGTTTCAAAATAAAGAATAAAAAAATAGGACTGGGGTTGTAGCTCAGAGGTAGAATGCCCCTCAGTTCTATCTCCAGTACTGCAAAAAAAATGGAGTTTATGGAAACAAAACTCTTGAAATCTGATCTGAGTAGGTAAGAGTGGATAATAGGATGCCCCTCGCTGATCATTGCTTTACTAAAGTGGGATCAAAATGGAAAAACTGAGCAAAAGAATGACATGGACAATGAAATATGACTTCTGCAGAACAAACTAAAAGAAATTATTGTTAGGAAGACTAAGAAATAAGAAGAACTAAGCAAAAAAAATTCATCAACTTCTGAGAGAAGGAGCAGAGCTGTAGCAGTTATAGTCAGTGGTAGAAATCACTGCACACGGACCTCTGTAGAACCTACACACACATCTATGCATGCACATGTGCATGCATAAGACACCAGCGTGGAATTGCCAAAAGCCCCAAGCTCAGTGGTGGTAACAGAGTGAGTACTCCGTATGCAGCCTGGACTAGCTTTACAATGAGCACCTGTACACATCACACCCAGCTGCAACCTGCCCTCTCAATCATCCCACTCGAGAGGCCTAAATTCACCGCCAACTTGGAAAAAGAATTAGCATGATGATGTTGCCGCTGATGAAAATATACTAGCAGGTTTGAACAATTTCATCTCCATTTGCTTCTATTAAATTCACATGTGTAGCAAAACAGTTGGAGCTTCGTATCAGTTACAACATATGGATTTTGCAAAGTGAGAGCATGACAAAGCGGAGAGGTTAATTGTAAATGTACTTTGTAAGCAGCCCTAAATCATCAAGGAGTAGGATTGCTTCCCACTTAGCATCATGATTCCATAAGGATAGCTAGCCATCAACTGCTAAGGAGAGAGTATCACACGTTCAATGCCTGAGTCTGAAACCCTGGGAAGGACACTTGCAGAGGAGCTAAAGGCAGTGACTCCAACAGGGCAGGAAGTTTGGAACCTCACACCTTATTTTGCGTTAGTGGTTTCTTCTGGAGGGGCAGCCTGGCTTGAGGTTACTTCCCCTGAGCACTCATGATGAGCTCACACTCTGATGATGCTTGTCCTAGATGCCAGCAAAGCTATGATCTGCTCCCATGTATTGACCCCAGCGAGCTTGTTGCCCAAGGGATAAAAGTGTTGACCTCTAAGCTGATGTTCCTCCTAAGAGACAGCATGAATGCTTAAACATTGAAGCTATATACATTTCACAATTGGACAAAGTCAAGTGAGTAATGAGTGAAGATGGCAAGTAAATGTAAATATTTAAATACAGTGAGGCTGCATCTATAACAAAGATGGTATCAGCCCATGGTTTGTATGTTTCTTTGGGGATGGGGGCAGGAAAACAGTTCATTTCCTTAGCAGTGCAGGATTTGGATAGTTCCATCTTTAAACTGCAAACAGAGGCATCAAGTGTTCACTGGAGCAATATAAAGGCCCAGACACAGTGAGAGACTGAAGAATGAAATGGATAGAACCAGCTTGTGCCAGCCCTCAGCTCTCCAGTTCCCCAGCTCCCAGCTCACTGATGGAAAAATCAGCCAAATGACTCTCTGCTGACCCAGTATTTGAGAGGGAGGTATTAGATGG
Source organism: Graphiurus murinus (assembly GCA_004027655.1). Lineage (NCBI taxonomy): Eukaryota > Metazoa > Chordata > Mammalia > Rodentia > Gliridae > Graphiurus > Graphiurus murinus. The sequence continues at coordinate 60,450 of PVLC010005392.1, forward strand.
CAGTTACTCCTAAAGAGAGGGTCCCTGGTTAAGAGGATGAAAGGCAGCTGGTGGAGTCATTAACCACAGTGGTTTCAAAGCCTTGGTATTAATATAAAGCCTAGTGTTTGTTTCAAATGTAACCCAGAGTTCTAGAAAAGACTAAACAGTCTCTGTAGATGTAAGAAGGTTTGTTTGAGAAGATAGATAATCACAAATAAGGAGGATAATTTTTACCTTGCACAACTGTAAGCCAAAGTTTAGAGCAGGCAATGGCAGGTGTGTCTGGTTATTGCCTCATAATAGAAAGAGAAACTGAAGCCCAGGACTTGAAAATAATTGTCTCTGGATGTCTTGGTGACTGAGGATGCTTCTGGAAATGAGTATTCTACAACTCATAGGGACTGTGGCATCTGTGCATCTATGAGACAAACTTGGTTTTGAAAATGAAGAGAACTTAAAAATATATTCTTTTTTTTCTGGGACTGAATATTGAACCCAGGAGCATTTTGCCTCTGAACTATGCCTTCAGCCCTATTTTTTTTATTTTTTAAGTTGAAAAAACTTTAAAACAAGTTCTCACTGAGTTGCTGAGGCTGGCCTCGAACCTGCATTCCTCCTGTCTCAGCTGCCCAAGTACTGAGATTACAGGTGTGTGCCAGCACACCTGGTGAAAAATGTTATTTTGCAGAACATGAAACAACCTTCAAATTCATTTTATTTCTTGAATAGCTGGTAATGAAGGAGCTTGGCTGGGGGCATCTTGTCATTCAGACATGGTTCCAATTCCAAATATTGACCACTTCAGGTGCAGATCTTAGCTGAATCCTGACATCAGGGGGAAGATGCAGTGTCATAGGAAACAGAAAGTCAAGATGAATAAATAAGAAGGGAAATAACTGGTGACTTCTGGATGTGAAAAAAAAACACTCAGTTATTGACCAACCAAGAGAATGAAGAAATGTATCCCTCTGGTTAATTAGTGATACATGGCAGAGGATGACTTGCCTCTTCCCAGTCCACCCAAAACATCTCTCAGTTCCCATCTACGAGCCTCTTGGGAGACTTTTCTAGGGAAGACAACTCATAAAATGACCCAGAATTCTTTCATGGGTGATAGAATCATTACTCCTGGCACATCTCCTAGGCCTCAGCCCATGAACAATGTTCCAAAATTATTTCTCTGTCTATCCTTTCTCTAACAACCACATTAGAATTTGCCAGTATGTGGAGCTGTTTCCTGAGCCTGGCCATTGAGAGTGGCTGGCTTCCAGGGGCTCCCTCACTGTCCTCAGGAACACAGAGGCAAGTCTCCTGGGGCACTTGTGGACTGGGAGTTTATAGCTTGTTGTTTTTTTATTGTTGTTGTTGTTTTCAAAGTCCTGACCCTTCAGTAACTGGCTGATTTATCCTCCCTGAGCTGTACTTGCTGGAGAGCAGCAACTGTGGCTAAGGAGTGGAGGGGGTGAGGGGGACCTGCATCTAAATTGGAATGTTGGGGATTTTTAGCATCTTATTTCTGTCACTTTCTACTATAATCTCCATTAACCACAAACATGTGACAGCTTTGATCCTTGGATGTTATCTTTCTCCATCTACCCACAACCTCTCAGGAAGGAGACTTTAATTCTTTAGTCTGAACAGCAATACAAACTCACTCCTCACCAGCATGGACTTTTTAGTTCTCTTCCCTCGGCTCCATGCAAATACCTGAATCTGAACTATGATTCAAAGCTCCATTGGGGTACCACTGCTCATTAGTCAATGGTGATTTGGATAACAATTAGCAGAGCCCTCCCTGAATGTGTGCGTACACAAGGACACTTCAGTTGCCACCTAACTCTTTGTTGTGCCATTCAACGACCCTGTCATCGTGATCATTTCTGCATCATTAAATGGGTAAAAGGATTGTAAGACATGTTATTTCCAAGGCATGAGATGCTCACAGGAAGAAAAGCAAAAAGCAAAACATGCATATCCCACCATGATACCCTCAGATGGTCACCAGCTTCCCTGCTTGGGGTTAGTAGCTTGTTTGGCTCTTTGCTGTCATCATGCTGACTAGGTGACTCCACTCAAAGAAACTCCTTTGGAGGAGTATGTGACTTTGTAGGAACCCACTTTGCTCTTTCTTCTTCGTCCTGTGTGAGAATGGAGCAGTGCTGGCCTATAGAGTTAAGAAGTTAGATGAACACACACCAGCCTGGACATGTTCTCAGTGTCCCTGGAGAAGACTGCAAAAGAGGTGTCCTAAAGATCACAGTTTCAGAGGCCAGCCTGATGACAAAGTGCTCTCAGTCGCATCTTCTCACTTTAGCTCATGAAAGAGGTCTTTCCTTGATGAGGTAAAGTTGTTATTGTTGTTTAATAATTGCTACAAGCCGGGCACCATGGCACACATCTGCAATCCCAGTACTTGGGAGGCTGAGACAGGAGGATTGCAGGGTCAAGATCAGCCTCAGCAACGTTAAGGAGACTCTCAGCAACTTAGCATAACCCTGTTTAAAAAGAAAAAACAACAAAATAAAATACAAAGGACTGGGGGGAGTGTATCTCAGAGACAGAATGCCCCTGGTTTCAATCCTCAGTACTATAAAAATAAAAGGAAATAATAATTGCTACAAACCTGTAGCTGACAAGCTCAGTGATGGGCTAGAAAAAAACCTCCCCCAACCCTGGAGAGCTGGCCCTCAAATCTTAACTGTTTGTCCAAATATTTAACATCAGCTTCCTCTTGAAATACACTCTATCTCAAAGAGAAGGAAAAAATAAGCCAAATAGTTTGTTGCTTATAAGTTGGTAGGAAAAGGCTTTCACATGATAAGCCTGGACTTCTATTTTAAGGTTTTATTTTTCTAAATAAATCCACATAAACAAGGACTTGGACTTAAATAATCGCTGAAAAGCTGCTCTTTGTTGCCTGCTTGGCTGAAGCCATGGCTAAAGTTCCCTGGACTGCATTCTGATGGGACAGATTTGGGGTTGCAACAACAACAAAACAAACAAACCCCTGTGTTGGCATCTTTGCCTGACACTGGCAGAGGAGGCTGACACAAGCCAGACTGGAGGGTGAAGTGTCCCACATCTTCTTTCATTTGTGAATACTATGGTGCATGAAATGGTGCATCTGTGTACAGTGCTGTCCCTTAGGACAAATAAAGGGGTGATGGGAAAGGACACAGTGTGACTTACCATAAAGCCATCAGTGGGACAGCCTATAAAAATATGCTTATAGAAGGGAAGATATCTGTGTTCATATGTTCCTTTTAGTTCTGCCCTCTCTTCTCCACCTCCTCCCAACCTCAACAAAATTTTTAAAAAATTAGTTTTGGGAGACAAAAGGCAAATATTGTATGTTTCCACTTAATGTGGGGTATATAGAACAGTCAAATTTATAAAGACAGAAAGTGGAATGGTAGTTGTCAGCATCTAGGGATGGGAGAATGAAAGTTACTCTTAATGACAGAGTTTCAATCTGAGAAGTTGAAAGAGTTCTGGAGATCAATTGCACAACAATGTGAATGGATTTAACATTACTGAACTGTATGCCTTTTGGTGACTGGCTTATTTCACACAACACAGTATCTATAAGATTCACCTACACTGTTTTATGTATCGTAAAAATACATTTGAATATCACAAATTAAATCTTTATATATTATGCACTGATATTCATCATTAATTTTATGCTTTTGCTTCCAAATTCTATAAAAGAATAGAAAGTGGAGTTACAAACAAAAATTACAATAATTTGGGTTTCTAGTTGTTCATACATTCACCTTTGCCAGAAAATTTCATATTTTTTAATTGATTTGAATTGCTGCCTTTCATTTCAACTTGAAGGACTCCTTTTAGCATTTCTTGTAGGACAAGCCTAGTGACAGTAAATTCCCTGAGCTTTTTTTAAACATCTGATCATGCTTTATCTTTCATTCCGGAGGGACAATTTTGCTGAATATAGAACTGTCAGTAATGTCTTCTTTCAGTGATTTTTAATATCCCACTGCTTTGTCATGTATAATGCTTCTGCTAAGAAACCTGATTATTATATTATTGAGAATCCTTTGTATTTGAAAATTCATTTTTCTATTACTGCTTTAAGATTGTCTTTGATTTTCAAACGTTTGATTATGTTTCTGGGTAAGTTTCTTTGGATTATTCTACTTGGAGTTTGTTGAGTGCTTGGTTTTCAGATTCATGTTTTTCTCCACATTTGGGGAGGTTTGGGACCATTATTTCTTCAAATAAGTGCTCTTCCTTGTTGGTCTTTCTTTTCCTTCTGGAACTTCATAATGTATATTAGTCCATTTGATAACATCCCATAACCCCCTTTAGTCTCTGTACACTTTTCTTCATCTTTCTTTTTACTCCTCAGACTCAGCAATTTCCAATGCTCTGTCTCTAGGTTTAGGGGTTCTTTCTTCTACCTATTCAAGCCTGTTATTTGAGCCACTCTACTGAATTTTTTCAATTCAATTACTGTCTTTTTCAGCCCCAGAATTTTTATTTGGTTCTTTTTAATAATTTCCATCTCTTTGTTAATCTCTCTCTTCAAGCATCTTTTCCATTATTTCCTTTAATTTTCTGCTTGTGTTCTTTGAGCATATTTAAGAAAGTTGTTTTAATGTCTTCGCCAGGCAAATCTGAAGTTTTTTGTCTTTAGTGTCAATTTGTGGCGACTTATTTTGTTCTTTTGAATGGGCCATATTTTCCTGTTTCTTTATGCCTTGTGATCATTTGTTGGAATTTGGGCATTGGGGGAAAAGCAATGTACTTTCCCAGTCTTTGTGGACTATTTCTGTGTAGAAGAACACATTGACCATTCAGTCAAGCATGAAGGTATATGTTCTTCCAGTCTTTTTCTATAGATGTGTCTTCCTGGGCTCATATTTATGCCTCCCCTGCCTCCTTTCTTCTCTATACATATCTGTTTTTAAATGCCTTAATTTCCTGATGAGTCTCACGCTTGCATCTTCTCAGGGCCTGAGATGTTCTATCATATTCCTCTGTCCATAATCTCTTGCCCTCAGGCACCGATGGTTCTGAATTCCCCCTGCAGCTCTCATGTACTACAACACTCCACTTCATTTCACATCCTCCAGCCTGATATCCAAACTATGTTACCATTCCCACCAGCACTCTGAGCCAGGTGGGACATAAACCAGTCCCTTGGGTAGTTTCCAGATAAATTTGTATACAAATTCAACTAGTTTTGTTTTTTTTTTTTTTTTTCCTATCCTGAGGGAGGAACCAAGAATTAAGAAACTTTCTTCTAATTGCACTGCACCAAATAAGCAACAATTCCATAAAATTCCCTTCCATTTTGAATGTGAGTTTTCCTTGACAAGGCATTCAATTATCTGCTACAGATTCTTGGTTGTTTTCTAGCATTCCCACAAAGTTATGTTGGTCCACCTGTTGCTATTTACTTGGTGTTTCCATGGGACAGTGAGGGCCTAGAACTTTCCAGTCCACCATCTTTTTAACATCACTCTCAAGTCTGTAGTTTTTAACTTCACCCTACTACTTCCTACCCCAAAACAAGACAGACACACACGACAGAACCACTTAAGCCAGTGGATAATTAAATAGAAATCATGCAATGGTAAATGTTGAGGATAGAGGGAGCTAATTAAAACTAGAATCATAAAAGTAAACTTTGGGAAAGAAGGAGGGAATTGAATTGGGACACACACACACACACACACACACACACACCATACACATCACAGGACAAATTTTTATTGTTGAAATCTTCCATAAATGAAGTAATCTTGAGTCTCCAGATCCTTCTAAAATCATCCTGGAACATTTTCATCAAATCTAAGGATAAGGAAAAGGAAACTTATTGCATCATAACAAAGGGTGACACCAATATATGCATTTTTTTTTTTTTTAGATTGAGAGTCAAATTCTGTAGCAAGCTCTGGGGTCTTTGTTATGTGTATAGGACATAAATATGAAAATTCATCACATTCCCTCTCAAGAAGCACTATCACTAGAGATACTCATGACTGGAGTATTCTTGTCTGTTCCAACTTTCAAGCAAGAACATATTGAATTAGATTAAGGCCCAGCTTGTATTTAGAGTCTGAGATAGTGCTGTGGCTGGGGTTTAATAGCTGGATTGGAGGCCTGGTGTTTTATCCTGGTGTTTTACTTCACATTGTTTTTAATTTTCCCATTTTTTCAGATGTTTATTCCTAGAACTTTTCCCACAAAAATAGAAAACCTTCTTTTGAAAACTTGGATGGCTCAGACCTCTTTGGGCCAGAGGTTTTAGTTTTAGACTAAACTGAGGAAAAGAGTGCTTGTAATGTGTTTGAAGATTCTGAAGGAATCCTCTATACAAAAACAACAAAGGCGGGACCAGGAAACAAAGTATTAATTTCATGTTCCCCCATTAGCTTTCCACCTGTTCTGTCTGATCCTTACTCAGCACAAAGGGGAAAAGGCTAATCTGTAGCACATTTATATCAACAAACTTGCACAAAACTCTGCCTAATTATCCCATTGAAACTGTGTCCTCCGATGGAAGGCAGTTCCCGACCTGGCTGACAGCCAACTGCTGCAAGCTGGTGTCCATAAGTGTGGCTAATGACAGCCCACTTTCACTCCAGGAGTGCCATAATTGCCCAGAGCAGTTTACAGATCCATTATTTTATGGCCATATTTCAGAAGGAAGGGTCAGAGGTTGGCAGAGTGGGATTCCTGATGGAGTAGTATAGATTCTGGACCTCAGACTAGCTTCATTCTGGACCCCAGATCCTTTCCTGGTTAAGAAGGAAAGAAGGAAGGAAGGAAAAAGAAAGAAAGAAAAAAAGAAAGAAAGAAGGAAGGAAGGGAGGGAGGGAGGGAGGAAGGAAGGAAGGGAGGGAGAGAGGAAGGGAGGGAGGGAGGAAGGAAGGAAGGGAGGGAGAGAGGAAGGGAGGGAGGGAGGGATAGGAGTGCCTCAGTGTTGTTATGCTTTGGGACAATCATCAGATGTGCAGTCTGTTGTTGACCAAAATGTCATTGTGTGGTACATGTGTGACCCTGCATAATATGGTACCAGGAATTGTGGTGCTAGTGTCAGTGCTGTGGAAAAAATAAAGAGGCTAAGAGTAGAGTATAGACAGAGGCTGGATTGCTGTTTTATACTTGGCTATGAGGGACATTTTCCAGGGCAGATATGTAGACAGAGACCTTTCTAAAGGAGTCAAGGAATCATGTGGATATAAAACTAGAATGCTCTAGCCAAGGGGACACTTACAGCAAGTACAGCAAAGGGATTTGTGTGGTTGGAGTAGAGAAATCAAGGGAAAACAGTAGGAGGTGAGAGCAGAGAAAGATGGGGTGTAACAAGTCTCTCAGGACTTTCCCAGAACTTCTGATTTCCTCCAAGATGAGATCATTGAAGAACCTCCAGGGGAGAGGTTCCATAATCCTCTCCTGGATCTGAAGTTTAGTATGACTGCTCTGCAAATACAGACCACAGAGAGGCCAGAGTGGATGAGAGAGAGTGGAGGGGTCTGGCTATGAGTTTCCTGATGAGGTGGGATGGAGCCTGGAGCCTACACTATGGTTGTAACTTTAGGGAATAAATACACACAAAAAAATGTCTAACACCACCAGAACTTGTTCCTGGTTCCAGAACTTGCAACCTGGCTTTCCCTAGCACTCTCTCTTTTCTTTGGTTAAAAACACTTAGGCCATGGTTAAGAATCATGCCATTTGGCTATTTCTTAGCTGGTGCATGCCTCATCTTTTTCTCCTGGCTTTTATAGAGACACAAGGTGAATTTTCACACTCCCATGTCCCCACTCCCTATAGTAGTGGTCACCTACCTATTTACTTTTCCCCTAAGTGTGGCTATGACACTCGGAGGAGGAGGGCAGGGTAGTGTGGTGGTCACAAGTCCTAAGGCTACAGTCAGATAGCTTGAATTCAAGTTCCCATCTAACACTTACTGGATTGCCTTGGACAAGTTACTCAACCTCTTTGAGCTTCAGTTTTCTCATCTGTGAAATGGAGAGAATAATGGTACCTTCCTCCTAGGATTTTGTTGTGAGAATTAAATAAAATAATGTATGTAGAAGCATTAGAGGAATATCCAGAACACAGTACATATTCCACAAATAACAATTATACTAAGAAAATGAACCTTTGCCTTCAAAGTCAGACTCTGGTATATACAATCTTACAGAGACAAAAAAACAAAAAACAACAACAACAAAAAAAAAACTCAAATAAGTAATCCTTCAAAATAAAGACTTAGAGTTTGGGGAATATGCACACCAAAATCTTGATTTCCCTTGGTACCAAATAGAAATACACCCTTCACTAGTAAAGATAGATTAGCTTTTTTTCTAAGAGCTTTCTCAGACTTTTTAATACAGTAAGGTATATTATCAATATCCAATTATCAGTTGCATAAGTGATTTAAAATTTGTAGGACCATGGAAACATTTTTTACATTGTTGTCATCATTAAGCAACACTAGCCAATACTTTGGGAATCTGCTTGTAAAATGGTAATCTCTGTCACATCAAGCTTATCTTCAACCTGTGCCACTTTGCTATATAATTAACTTTAAAAGTCAGTGGTGTGTTTTTCTGCAAACCAAAACAGAATCTGTAAGATACTATATAAAAGTATTTGGTAACAGTAACATATTCTTGTTATTGTTACCAGTTCCCTCAAATTTTAATGGATGCCTCTTAATTCTATTCTTTAGAATAGAATAGCAAATATCCATGTTCACTGTATCCAAATCCCTTATCCTTCATCATGTGGTATCTTTCATAATAAGCATATGCAACCTTTTAATTTGTGTCCCGAGGCAACAGCTTTTCCTAAATCCTTCCCATCCCTAGATAATGACAGTTTTCGGTGCTGATCACAGTGTCCTGGAGGACCCCAGGTTCAGCCTTACCACTGTGGTGACCAGCGGTGCTATGAGTTCAGCTCAGCAACACCAGGCTATCCTGCTCTCCCCACTCACAGGTAATCTCCACCCTGACACAAGTAACTTCATGTATGAATAAAGGATTATTTGAATAGTTTCCATCATCGGGTCTCCCCTTTCTCCTCCCTTCCTCTCTCTCCAGACTCCCCTTCCCCACTCCACTAATGTCTTCCCTCATTTATTTGAACTCCTTTTTGTTTCTCAGCTTCTCCCTAACTTTTACATATGAATGAAAACATGGCCCTTTACTTTCTGTGACTGACTAATCTCACTAAGCAGAATATTCTCGAGTTCCTTCCATTTTCCTGAAAATGACATGATTATGTTCTTTCTCTTTTTTATCTTGAGTTGATTTCCTCTGGGATGGTCTTACACAATGCCCATACCACTTTCTTGAGTTATAGCTATAGTTATAATTCACTATAGTGGTGTAGTGAATTTTCCTAGATACATGTGACCCTGGTGACACATTCCTGCCCAGTCATGTGGTTGATAATGGCTTGGCACCAGAAAAAAAAATTATTGCTTCCTTGATTTTGATCTAAGCAGAGTCACCATTTGTCATCTGTCAAAATTAGAGTAAAAATGAATTGAGAAATGTGTGAATGACTCTATGTTAATAAAGGAGAAACAACTCAAGATGCACATCCTACTAAAGATGGGCGAGTCATCACCACTCCACAGATAAAGATGTCTAATGCAGTTGCCATTTGAATTTTCATCTTCCTATATCAGAATATATCTATGTTCTCTCTTGAAAATCTGATTTACAATTCATTCACAAACATTTGTGCAGGACTAGACAAACCTGAAATATATGTGAAACACAGGATCTATCATAACAGCCAATTAGATTCTTTGTCTCAAAGCTTCACTTCAAAACTTCCCTTCCATAATGTTCATTCCATCTATTACTAAAGGTCCTTAAAATATCCAAATGAATAAGCCCTCTTTTCAGGTGTGAGGTGAGCCACTAGTACTTTCTGTGTCTATTGTACGCAAGCATTGTCTCCATCCTCCTACCCATTTAAGGCTTCTGATCATAGAGAAAACTTCTTACATAAATGAACAAGGAAAAAGTACTGCTTTAGTACTTTTTTCATGGATATAGCCTGGAACTTCCAGGATGCAGGATGGAAATGCGACTGCTTCTCATCCTCCTGAGTCAAAAGGTCATAAACCTGTTGTTTAAATAAACTTTCAAGTTTTTTTTTAAATATATAAAACTTATATTTTTATTGGCACATTGTAATTATACATCACAGTGAGGTTCGGAGTGACAAATACATACATGTACACAGCATTCACACATATTTCCCTCCTGTTCACATCCTGCTCTCCCCATCCATAGGTAATCTCCACACTGACACAAGTAACTTCATGTGTGAATAAAGAATTATTTGAATAGTTTCCATCATCGGGTCTCCCCTTTCTCCTCCCTACCTCTCTCCTGACTCCCCTCCCCCTTCCCACTAGTGTCTTCCTTCATTTATCTGAACTCCTTTTTGTTTCCCAGCTTCTCCCTAACTTCCACATATGAGCGAAAACATATGGCCCTTCACTTTCTGTGTCTGACTAATCTCACTAAGCAGAATATTCTCGAGTTCCTTCCATTTTCCTGAAAATTACATGATTATGTTCTTTCTTTTTTATGGCTGAACAGAATTCCATTGTATGTATATACTATAATTTCATAATCCATTTATCTGATGAACACCTAAGTTGGTTCTATAGTTTGGGAATTGATCTATGTATCTGTTTTTGTGCCAATATCATGCTGTTTTTTATTTCTATAGACTTGTAGTATAGTTTGAAGGCAGGTATTGTTTGTGATGCCTCTAATGTGTGTGTGTGGTTTTTTTTCTAATAATTACCTTGGATATTCTGGATCTTTTCTCTTCCCATGTGAATTTTAGAACTGTTTTTCTTCTATTTCTGTGAAGAAAAATGTTGGTATTTTAATAAGGATTGCATTGTTTCTGTATATCACTTTTGGTAGTATGGCCGTTTTGATGATATTTATTTTGCCTATTAAGAAACATGGGAGGTCTTTCCATCTTCTAAGGTCTTCTTTTCTTTCTTCAGTGTTCTATAGTTTTTATTGTAGAGATCCTTTACTTCCTTGGTTAGATTTATGACTAAATGTTTTATTCTTTTTGGAGCTATCATGAATGGATTTTTTTCTTTCTTTTTTTTTCAGTGGATTGATGATTGGTGTATAGAAAACTGATTTTTGTAGGTATCATAAGGATAAAGCAGAGCCTTTCCATAGGGAGTTGATTTACTAAAGTAACCTTTGACCTGTCCTCAGGAAGAAGTACAAAGTGCATAGAATGCTAAGAGTTGAGGAAAGTGCTCAGTAATGCCCTCAGTCAATCACTTCACCATAGTCACTCGAATTTACCAACCTTCAAAAGGAAGTCAGAGAAAAATAAGGCATTATCTCAACCTTTAAGGCATTTGTATTCTCATTGAAGACAAACATCTAAATTTATTAATACAGATAATGCAGCCCCATGATATAGTAAGACCTAGAAGAAATTTGACTGAAACTTGGAGGAATCCAATGCACAAGATCCTCTGAGACCAAGTCTCTGAGAATGGCCTCTTCCCTATCATTCCCCTGTTGTATCCAGTCACATTCTATTCTAACCAAATGAGTTGCCATAGTGCCATAGAGTTGTTCCTAGACTGAGGTGGCTCCTGGGAGATGGGGGACATGGGACAGATGGAATGGGAATGAATGGGAGACAAGATCTTTGTCTCAGAGGGTTTGTGCTTGGCAATGAGGATAGGTCTAAAATACAGACTCCCAATATTGCAGCTTGCATCTGGATCTGGAAAAAATCAAATCATGCAAACATCAATTTTCAAATTTTCGAACATCAGCTCTATGGTTCAGGTATGCAAATAGATAGTAAGAGCAAATGTAATACTGATTTCCATCTCAAATCCTATTCCTCAGGTTAATGCAGGTGGTGCCAATCTCAGGAAACGGACTCAGTTGCAAGCATATTATGTTCCTCTGGTGATCCCAAATGAAACCAAAAGCAAACCTCTCCTTACAGCAGACTAGTGATAAATTGATAATTTCTATGGCTATTTTCTTGTCAAGTTAGATTTTTAAGTCAAGTTAATTCAGTATTGAACAGTCTCAAGAGTATCAGCAAGCAAAATGCCAGCAAACAGTCTTTTCTCTAAATTGCATCAGACACTTAACTGCCAAAATCACAACAGCCTAAACAGACCACTGAGTACAGGAAAATCTGCAAAAAGCATTAAGATCCCAGAGGTCTTCTGAGATATTTTCTCTCCTTCCTAATATTTTTAGTTAGTATTTCTACAAGGAGTTCGGGGTTCGTGCAAAGAGTGTCACTTTCCCTGTAACTCAACTTTTCTCTTTGGTTTCATTCCACACAGATTCTGTTGAGATTGTAATTTTTCTAATGAAATATTTAGATGTCTCAAGAATCTTCTAAAGACTATATCATAGAAGATACCACCATAAGGAACTGGGAGGTGAAATGCTATTTTCCATGAATATTTTTTCAACTTTTATTCAAAAGTTGGATTGCTATGTGAAAATAACCTTCTTCAAGAAGTGTATCATTAAGTTCTTTCTGTTTCGAAATATTCCCCCATGAAATGATTTCTTTAGTCTCACTTATGCTGGAATTATAGTTACTACAGTAAAACTCCAGGAGTTATGTACTATACATCATAAAATGGATAGTTTATTAAGTTCAATTATAAAGCTATAGGCAAAACAAAGGCTGACATATTGGAGAGGTAAACCATCCTGACCCAGGCCAGAGCTTTATAGATCTCTAGCATGTGCAGGTGGTTATGCAGGATTTTACTATCTCCAGTTCAATATAGTCTTCTGATTAAAAACCTACCTACTACTTATCTGGTTATTCTTTTATTAGCTTGAAGTCAGCTTGTGTCACAGAATGCAATTTAGTCAGACACCTTGTCAAGGAGCAGATGGGAAGAATGCTTGCAAAAGATGAACAGTTATTCATTTAAGAATATCAAGAAGAAAGCTGAGAGGCTGAGGTGAGCTACGCTCCTCTGAGAACTTTGTCTGTGGAGGAAATCTATCCTTTGAGTTGACATCTGTCCTCTGCAGCATGGACAAACCTTTCTCTAATGTTCCACTGAGGGAGGGAAAGAGAGAGGGGGAGAGAGAGGAAGAAAGAGGGAGAGAGGGAGAAAAGGAGAGAGAGAGAGAGAGAGAGGGAGAGAGGGAGAGAGGGAGAGGGAGAGGGAGGGAGAGAGAGAGAGAGTTGGTAAGAAGCAGTGGCCAAGCCCAAGGCAACCATGCCAGTCTGGAGTTTGCTCTGACATGCCCCAGTGTCTCCACACCTCTCCTTCTTGCCTGTGTTTACTGATGTACACTGAGGGTGAAGTAAAAGAATCTGCAGTGTGCCGGATGACTCCAAGACTCCACGTGTGGATAATGGAGAAATGAGGGTCTATGCCAAGGTAGCTCTCAAAGACAAGGGCAAAGAGAGTGGTTAGTTAAAAGACCCTCTGTGCCAGATCTGGGCATGTTCACTTTATGTGAATGACAAGGCGACAAGGCAGGGATTGTCCACAGGAAAGGGGAGAAGCAGCTTGAGGAAAAGAACCGAGTGCTTCTTGTTTAATGTTCAGTGCCCATTTAAGACAAACATTGAGTTGCAAGGCATACCTAAGGGGGATGTTGCACATCTATTAAATTCTGAGAAAACTAGCAGCATACTAGGTTGGTACAATAGCATGGCAGTGTTTCTACAAGGAGTTTGAGGGTAAAGGGTGTCACTTTTCTTATAATCCATATTTTCTCTTTGGTTTCATTCCACATAGATTCTGTTGAAATTCATACTTTTCATATCTTTCCATGCTAGGCGTGATGGCACATGCCTATAATTCCAGTATTTTAGGAACTGACACAGAAAGATCACAGGTTAGAGGCCAGCCTCACCTCAGCAATGTAGTGAGACCCTGTTCAAAACAAACCAAAAAAATAAGGCTGGGAGTATAGCTTGGAAATAGAATGCCTCTGGGTTCAATTCCTAGTACCAACACACACACACACACACACACACACACACACACACACACTTCTATAAATGCTGGAGAGGTTTTGTTTTGTCATTCTGTTTTGCAGTGGATAATTTGCAAGTAGCTATTACATGAAAATGTTTTAAAAAACAAGACTTAATATTTATTTCTCAGTCATGTCTAAAACTTTATTTTTAGGTCATACAACTGTCTAAGTTCTTTGAGAGGCAAGCAGATATTGAGTCAAGTTCTTCCTCCTCTTTAACTGAAATATTTTATCTCTGGGTGCATAAGTCATTGGCTACTGTAGAACTTTGAGAGGCTTCATATGTTTGTCGTGCTTGAAAAAAAAAAGGAGAGATGTTTTGGCTATACTGGCTTCTCTGTATAGTACTTCATCTGTAGTAAAGCAGAATTTACATTTATTACTGAACACTGACATCAGTTCTTTGGGTTAGATATTGTTCCACTTTAGAGAAAGAGAAACTGGGGTTTGAATTACATGTGCATAAGCATTGTTGATTTTATAAAATTATAGATTTTAAGTTAAGGAATTTAAAGATTATCTACTTCTGCATCCTCAGCTTAGAAAATCTGAGCCTCTCCTCAGCCCCCACTCTAGGGGTTAGGTATTTATAACCTGGTGGCCTGGGATCCTATAGTGACAAAACATCTGATTCAGAATGGATTCATACCCCCTGGCTCCCAGGACCAGAGACAAGGTGACCTGCAGGTGTTGGTGGTGTGCAGGACTGATAAAGAGCAGAGAAAGTCACAGCCAGACTGTTTTGTGTTCCATATTTGCCATCCAGTCAGAAATGGCTCTACCAGGCAGACACCCCAACCACATTAACTAGGGTCCTAGTTTTATGGTGTGCAGGTCAGATTCTCTGAGAAACTGACTCAAAAGCGCAAGGTGTGCTCTCTGGATCAACACCCCTGCGAGAAAAGGGAAGGAAGCAGGATCTAGCAGAGGGTGAGATTGTGCTGTGTTGTAGTCTCAATGCAGGCCATGGACAGACCTGCAAGAGTTCTGCTGAGCTGGGATGGCCCCAGAGGGCTGTCCTGGTTGGGAGGCAGGGGGTTTCACTCTTGCCTCATCTGTCTACTCAGTGGGTATGAGCTGTCCATAGACATGGTAGGTCTCCTTAGCTGAAGTCAATTTCCAAAGAGGGTTGACGTTGATGACTGAGGGTGGGCAGCAGTGCTCCTTGCAGCTAAGGAGCAGGCCTTCAGTAAGAAGAGGAATCTAGGTTGAGACAGGAGGATCACAAGTTCAAGGGCAGCCTCAGCAACTCAATGAGACCCTATTTCAAATTAAAATAGGGTTGAGGGTGTGGCTTAGAGGTGGAATGCCCCTTATTCAATCCCCAGTACAACAACAACAAAAAGGTGTGTCTGGGTGATGTACCTCAATATCCACTGCAATGGGATGAAAGAAACAAGAAAGCACTGAGCAGGATCCATTGCCCCTGGCCCTGCATATATTTCATGAACTGAACTCCAGATGTTAAAACAAACAAACAAAAAAACAACAACCTTGAATGCTTTCTCTGCTCATTACATGACATAATACATATTAGGCACTTCCATAAGTTCCTTGCACGTTACAAACATTCATTAGATGTATTATTTATTAGATGCATTATTATTGTTACTACTGTCACTAATAAATGCCTTTCTGGGATCTATGTGTTGAGATGAAGGAGGCATGGGATTCACTGATAACCCTCTCTCATTTGCTTTGAATTGGGATGGGGATGAGAATTGCGGCCTATGTTTAAAAGTACTTTTATTTTCTGGGAAACTTTGATGAGTAAAGATAAATTAATTTGTTTTGTTTTGTTTTTTTTTTGCAGTTGCAGGCAAATATGTCGGGAAAAGTGCATACTCTAATATTTATTGTAAGCTCCAAAAAATTCCCCTTTATTACCAGGGAAGCATACACTCTTGAACAAGTATGAGCTAACTCTTAGCAAGGTGGTGGAGGATGTATTGGCATCCACTTCCCTTTTTTTCTGGTACAAAGTTTTTTCACTGGGACAAAAGTTCTCTCCATTCCTTGCTACCCAGCCCATCATTCCAATCATGGTGCCCTTCCTTTCCACCAGCTAAAGGCAAGCCCAAGCTACTAGCCCATCTCTAAAACCCATACCAGGCGCTATTGCTTCTCTCTCTCTCTCTCTCTCTCTCTCTCTCTCTCTCTCTCTCTCTCTCTCTCTCTCTCTCTCTCCAGAGAATCTAGAGAAAAGCGAGACAAGGGCAGAAAAGGTTAAAGCTGATTCCTCTTGTGAGTGGTTGCCCAAATAAACTTCCATTAGTTTCTGCTAAGTACTTTGTTCCTGATCTTTCTGAAACTTCAGTCCCTAACATTCTCATTGGTTCTGTGATGGACCCTGTAATCTGCAAACGGGTTGTTTTTCTTTTTCTTTTTTTTTTTTTTTTTTTT
>PVLC010005393.1:0-15236 GCA_004027655.1 Graphiurus murinus
CCTTCCTTCCTTCCTTCCTTCCTTCCTTCCTTCCTTCCTTCCTTCCCTCTCTTTCTTTCCTTCTTTTTCTCTAAGATTTTTTCTTATTTCCTGTCCTTTAATTTTTTTTATTGGTGCATTGCAATCATACATTACAATGAAGTTCAGAGTGACAGAGACACACATGTCTATATAGAAGCTAGGGAGATTGGGATGCAGAAGGGACTCCAGACACAGGAGGAGAAACCCCAGTGGAGAGAGGCGGCTGGCGGGGAGGGAGACTTGTTGATGGAAGATTTTGAATTCTGCGGTAGAAGTTGAAGTCTGCGGTGGTGACCACAGGAACAATGAGACAGGAGCCAGCTCAAGGCTCCACTAACAGATTTACAGACTTACAGACATAAAGGCATTTCCAACCCTGGCCTGGCTTTGAGTATTTGCCATTCAGTAAAATATTCTTAGACACAAAAGCAAGAAAATGAACCTAAGGTGAGAAGGTAAAATAGTCTACTGAACACTCAGGTATGTTTAAGATGTCGGGATTACCAGTGACACTGTTTTAAAATAACTCCTTTGATATGTCAAAAAATCTGGAGCAAACATTTAACAACATACATACACATACAGTGGAATTTTTCAGAGAGGTGAAAACCATTTATTATATATTTATATATGTATATATTTATATATATGTATATATTTGTATATATATATTTGTATATATATAGTATATATTTATATATATATGTATATATTTGTATATTTTGAGATCCGAATGAAAACACTGGAGATAACAATAAATATCAGAAATTTTAAAATTCCTTCTGTAGACTCATCAGAAAACTGGACACAGGCTAGGGAAAGGGAGGGGGGGCTTGAATATAGATTAACAGAAATCATCCCAGCTAGACCACAATTAATTTTTTTGAAAGAATGAAAAACAAGATAGCAGGTTACCCAAGAGCTTTAGGACAATAAGAATTATAATTCTCTCTGCAACTGAGTAAATCAGAAGATGATTAGCTGACAACTTTGCTGTACAAAAACAAAAAAAACCAACCAAACAAAAAACCCCCAAAAGCCAAAACCAAAACTAGTCAATTATTACTAGAGGAATAAAGAAAACATATCACAGTGTTGAGATCAGTGCAACAAATGGCATGCTATTTTAAATGTGCATGCATACCTAATAATAGACCTGGAAATAGATAAAGCTCAAACTGATAGAGGTGAAAGGAGGAATAAGCACATCCTCAAATTGTAGATGTATATTCCCATATGCCTATCTTAGTAGTTACCAAAATACTTAGACAAATATCAGTAAGGAAATAGGAAATCTGGATTAATACTACCAACTAAACTGACCCAACTGACAGATAAAGAATACAACAATCACTAACATTCTTTTCAACCATACATGGGATCTTCCATGTATTCTAAAAATATAATATTCTAAGGATAGAGCTTATTTGGGGCTGAAGAAATCCCACAAATTTAAAATAATTTAAATCAAATATAATACATTCTCTGACCATAATTGAATGAATGAAAAAATTAACAGATTTCTAAAAAAAAAAAAACACCCAAATACATGGAAATTAGACTATGTTCCTATGAATCACACATAGGTCAAAGAAGAAATCATGATAGAGATTAGAATATATTTTGAGTTGAATGTAAATGGAAGTACAATGTAGCAACATCTGTGCTACTAGCTGAGGCAGTGCTTAGAGGAAAATTCCAAAATGCTTCCTATAGAAGAGAGAGCTGAAGTCAAATTATCCAAGAATCCACCATTAGAATTAGAGACACAAGAATGAATTAGTCCCAAAGTTAGCCGAAGAAACAAAGTGAAAATAAAAAAAAAGAAACCAATTTAAGCAATAAACAGAAAAACAGTAAAGAAAGTTGTCTTTTGCACATCAGTCTTTTATCCTGCAATCTTACTATATTTGCTCATTATTTCCAGGAGGATTTATTTTCTTATCAATTCCTTAAGATTTCCAATATGAACAAACACGTCATTACAAAGAAAGCCATTTTGTTTCTTTATAACATCTGTATACCATTTATTTTCTTGTCTTATTGCAATAGCTGGGAATGCAAGTACAATGTTGAATATGAATGGTAGGAGATGGGATCCTTGTCTTATTCTCAATCTTATGGGGAAAGTACCCAGTTTCTTACCACTGAATATGATGTTAGTTGTTGGGCTTTTGCAGATTTTCTTTTTGAAATTTAAGTTAACTGATATATAAAAATATTAAATTGTACATATAATGGGATACCTTGAAATGTTTCAATACGTATGTAAATTGTGTAATGTTTAAATCAGTTTAAATGTGTCTATCCTCAAGTAGAGAAAGTTCTTGTCTGTTACTGGTTTGCTGGGAGTTTTATCATAAATAGGTAATGAATTTTTTCAAACACTTTTCTGCAATAATTGGTGCAGAAATCCTTATTTTATCCATTAACTTTGATTACACTGGTTGATTTTTAGAAGTTTATTAATAAGTTTATTTTATTAGTAGTTGACTTTTTAAGATCTAACTTAAGCTTAGGCAGCATTCTCTCTGTATGTGATTCTAGAAGAGACTGTAGAACTTGTGTCACTTCTCCTCATGTATTTGGTAGGATTTACCACTGAAGCCTTGAACTTTTTGTTTGGGAAGACTACTAATTATCTATTAAATTTGGTTAGTAATCTAAAAAGTGTCGGCCTTTTCAGATTATTTATCCTTTTGTGAGTTTGGGGTTTTTTTGTCTTTCAAGAAATTTGATAACTAAGTTATTATCAAGTTTGTGAGCATAGAGCTGTTTATAGTATTCCTGTATTATTTTTTTATTATCTAGGAGGCATGTTATGATGTCTTCTCTTTCAGTTCTGACATTCGTCATCTGTATCTTCTTTACTACACTGGATAGAGTATTATAAATTTTAATGTCATTTTCTAAGAACCAGATTTTTGTTTCATTGACTTTCCCTTTTGCTTTCCACATTAACTTTCATTGATTTCTGCTGAAAATTTTATTTTTTTTCTTCCATTTGCTTTCCAATGATGGAAGCCTAGCTTTCTGGTACTCTGTTTCTCTAATATATGCAGTTAATGCCAGAATTTCCTTCAAGTTGTGGAGGGCCTCACTAGGTAGCTGAGGCTGACCGGATCCTCTGGTCTCAGCCTCCCAAATGCTGGGATTACAAGCATGCGCCACCATGTCCGGATTTACTTTCATTATTTAAAAATAAGTTTTGATTTCTCTTTGGACTTCACTGATGGACTTGTGTTTGAAATGGTATTATTTAAATCTCCAAATATTTGTGGATATTTTAACTACCTTTTATTACTGATTCCTATATTAATTCCAATACAGTCTGAGAAATTATTTTGCAAGATTTCTATCCTTTCAGACATCTTGAGGTGTGTATTTGGAACCAAAATGTGGTCTATCGCAGTGATTTATTTATTTATTTTTTGCAGTACTGGGATTGAACTCATGGGAATTCTACCTCCAGGCTACATCCCCGGCCCTATTTTTTATTCTTTATTTTGAAACAGGGTCTCACTAAATTGCGGAGGGCCTCAATAAGTAGCTGAGGCTGGCAGAAAATCCGGATCCTCCAGTCTCAGCCTCCCAAGTACTGGGATTACGAGCATTCGCAATGATGCCTGGCTCAGAATTCTTTTTTTTTTTTTTGCGCTACTCGGGATTGAACTCAGGGGCGTTCTACCTCCGAGCTACACCTCCAGCCCTATTTTTTTTTTTTTAATTCTTTATTTTGAAACCAGGTCTCGCTAAGTTTCGGAGTGCCTCACTAGGTAGCTGAGGCTGGCCTTGAACCCAGATCCTCCGCTCTCAGCCTCCCGAATGCTGGGATTACAAGCATGCGCCACCACGCCTGGTTCAGAATTCTTTAAAAAGATTTTTTTAAAAAAATTAAGTGATTTATTTAGACATTAACCAGAGGGCTTTGACTGATCACAGAATGCTTTTTTCCATGATGATATGTTGCCATTTTTTCCCTAGCTCCTAAGTTATGCCATCCCCACTCTGTTCTTCCAAACATCTGCATCCCATGTTCTGATATGCTGGGATAGAGAGCCCAGTGCGGTGTGTCTTCGCTCATTTTCTGTTGCTGTAACAAAATTCCCTAGACTGGAAGTTTTATAAAGAAAAGAGGTTTGTGTGGCTTGGCTCTAGAGACTGGAAAGCTTAAGACCAGGTGGCCACACCTGGTGAGGGTCTTGTACTGCTTTGACTCATGGCAAAAAGTAAAACCAGGAGTAGATGGAAGAGACAGAAGCTTTGGATCAACCTGTTCTTAGTAACTAATCCAGTTCCATAAGAGAGAGGAAGGACTCAAGAGAAAGGTACGAATCCGTCCACGAGGGCTCTGCCGCCACGCCCCAAACACCTGCCCCTGGTCCCCACATCCCAGTGCTGCTGGAGCCCTGGTCCAAACCTCAATGTGAGTTTTGAGGGGAACAAGCTGTATTCAAACCACAGCAGTGTGTCGGGATTTCTGGACTGCAGTTCTTGGCGCTTTGGATACTTAAATTTACAAGAGGAAGACTAAAGGAAAAAAAAAATCCAAATAAAAGAAATAAAATAGGGATGGGGTGTGAATCAGAGGTAGGACGGCCCTGGGTTCAATTCCCAGTATCACTGAAAAAAAGCCCCAAACCAAAAACCAAAAAAAAAACTGCAAAGCAAACTGCAAGTCACCTGAATAGCTTGGCCTTGAGCAAGGGCTCGGTCCACTGGAGTCCTGCAAGGTAGATGATTCCAAAGGAGGGGACGCGTAGCATTTCCCACTTTGCATTATTATATTATAAAGGAAAGTTTCTTAGAAACACAAGATGGCTGGACAGATTGTGATTCCTCAATTTTAGCTGAAAAAGACAATGCCTCAGCTTGCCTCAGAGATATTCATTAACCTTTTTACAAACATCAGGAAATGGACTTTGCAAGCTTAGCTACTAAACCAAAGAAACTTAGGTCTACTATTTTATCTATGAGTAAAGAAAGCTTTAAGACAGATAGTTTCTCTGTCTCTGAACCCCCCCCCCTTGTCTCCACCACACATTAACTAACTCTAGCTGCCTGAGAATAAGATAAGAACACTGCTTACAGGAGCTAAAATAAATAATGAAGATTTAAACTATGAATAGAGACTCCTTTTCGTCGTTAACCTTTAACACTGTTTTTGTGCTAAAAGAATTTTTATATACATATTGTATTCTCTAACCTTTGCTGTTTTCTTAATCCCATCAAATACCATGGGAAATGGCTTTTCTAGTTAAAGATGTACCTACTCAACTTTTAGGAAAAACAAGTCTGTGAAAATTCCTGTTCTGTATGCCTCATTGTAAAAGATAGTATAAGAAACGGCTACTTTTTGGAATAAACAGATGCACTTCCACACCGCGGACATGTGAGTGTATTCTCGCGACCTCGTCTCAGTCCACACCTAACGAGGGACCCCGACCCGCTGCCTCGAGGGCTGGCTCCCGGCAACAAACACTTCAATGAGAGATTTGAATATATTTTGGCAGAGTCTGGCTCACAGTAACAGTTATAAAAATGAGTTTTTTCCCCTTTGTCTCTTTCCCTTTCTGGGACACTGGGGATTGAACCCGGGGCTTTGTGGATGCTAGGTAAAGTGTTCTACCACGGAGTTAGATCCCCAGCCTTAATGACTGTTTTGTTGTTGTTTTGGTCTTTAGCATATGTGAAAATGTGAGTCTTTGCAGATATTTTGTAGGTGTAGATTTTTGAAGTAATAGTCATGGACAAAATTCAACTAGAAAAATAATTCTCCTTATCTAATCCTAAAAAATCAGATGTGCATATTTTCACACACAAATGGTTAAGTATAAATGTGCTAGAGGACATTTGGTAATATATCTCAGAGTTATAATTTCATGTTTAAAATATTTCTCTATGAAAATATTAAAAAGTACAGGCCAATATTTTTTTTTAAACTAGTAAAATCTCTAGAAACAAACTAAATGTCCACCAGTAGTAGATTGATAAGTAAATTACTGTATACCTATGTAGGCAATAATTACATAAAGCTTTAAAAATCATGTTTTAGAGGAATCATTTTAAATGAGGAAACGCTTATTCTTTATTAGAAAATAATAGATTGTCTACGGCCATACCATCCTGAACACGCCCCATCTCTGCTGATCTCAGAAGCTAAGCAAGGTAGGGCCTGGTTAGTACTTAGAGGGCAGAAAATAATTGATCAATCTAGGTGCATTGGTGCAGGCCTGTAATCCCAGGATCTGGGAGGCTGAGATAGGAGAACTGCAGGTTCAAGGCCAACCTCAGCAACCTAGTGAGATTCTTAGCAACTTAGTGGGATCCTGTTTTAAGAAATAAAATAAAAAGGGCCAAGGTTGTAGCATGGAGTGTAAAATAAATACCTCTGTTTCAATCCCTAGTACCAAAAAAAAAAAAAGATAACAAACATTGTGTATGGAATGATACCAGCAACATACAAGTTAAACATTACAAGAATATATATCAAATTTATTTATTTATTTTTTTGCAGTACTGGGGATTGAACTCAAGGGCAATCTACCTCCGAGCTACACCCCCAGCCCTATTTTTTTAGTCTTTATTTTGAAACAGGGTCTCACTAAGTTGCGGAGGGCCTCACTAGGTAGCTGAGGCTGGCCTCGAACCCGGATTCTCCAGTCTGAGCCTCCCAAATGCTGGGATTACAAGCGTGTGCCACCACACCCGGCTTACATCAAAATTTTTGTTGTGAAAATATGGATGCATTAAGCTGATTCCTAAGATATATTCACCTTCAATAAACATAAATCAGAATAGAAATAACCTTTTCTCCTCAAATAATAACATAAGAGAAAGTTCCTAACAGAAAAACTCTTGTTTAAATTAAAAGCTGAGGAATTTAGACAAGCCATTTCTTGTATATATGCATGTATTTACGCATCGCTGTTTTATTCCTTTTTACTAATGGCTTCTTTAAAGTATGTTAGTTTTAGTTAAAGATATGTCTGGTTATTGATTTTGAAAGTTCTGACCATTTTGCAAAAAGTACCAAGTGGTTGTTTAATTTAAATGTAAGAAGACTCAGCTCACAACCATCTTTCCACCCAACATCAGCGCCCATTGTACAGTTTCCTCTTATCACTTTGGTTAAGAGGAGGGGCAGAAAACATTGAGTTGGAGTATTGTTCAGGGGCGATGCATTTCTGCCTTTTGTCTTACGGCCTCCAAAGTGCAGGAACAGGACAATTGATTCCTCATTTCCGAGTCAGTTTCCTCCATCTGCGTCACTGTATGGCACAGACACAGGTAAGGTCTGCTTTTATTCCTTCGGATCTTTCTTCTGTTATAAATAGCGTGATGTTTTTTCAGGAAGATATTATTATTATTATTTTTATTGAATAGAACTTCATTATCTCTGAAATATGTGGAAATTATAGATCAGTATTCATGCCAAGTTATTTTCTCTTCCTCAATATACTATGATTTTTGTTTGTTTGTTTTTAGTAGCGGGGATTGAACTCAGGGGTATTCTACCTCCAAGCTACAACCCCAGTCCTATTTTTTATTCTTTATTTTGAAACAGGGTCTCACTAAGTTTCGGAGTGCCTCACTAGGTAGCTGAGGTTGGCAGGGAACCCGGATCCTCCGGTCTCAGCCTCCCAAATGCTGGGATTACAAGCGTGCACCACCATGCCCGGCTCATGCTATGATTTTTGTTTGTTTTTGGTAGTGGGAACTGAACACAGGGATATTCTACCTCCAGGCTACAACCCCAGCCCTTTTTTATTTGGAAACAGGGTCTCACTATGTTGCTGAGGCTGGCCTGGAACCTGTGATCCTTCTGTCTCGGTCTCCCAAGTGCTGGTTCAATATGCCATGATTTTTGCTTTGTGTTCTCAGAATAAAGAAGAGGGATTTGGGAAGTAGATTACTTTTTAGTTGGTTCTTATAATTTACATATTATAAATCTTGAAGGATTCTAGAAATAGGAAAGATCTTTTTCTCAGGAAACTAGGGAAAACATGAATAAGTTTAGAAAATTTTGTAAACTAAAAAAATAGAAAAAAATGCAGTTACACATGCAATTTGTTTTTCATATTTCCAATTTCTTGGATATAATATTATCATACTGATTAATGTCAGAAGCAAGGTAAATTTAAAATCCTTACTATTTAATAATTGCTTTCTGTATTGATTTCCATTACTAGGTTGAATTTTTTATTCATATTAACTAGTGACTGCCTATTGACAAATTTTATTTTCATATAGACTTTTCTGGCAACATCATACACTAGGGAGTTATTTATAAAATTTTAATGTACATGGAATCATTGGGGATTAAAAATACAGGTGTTTGGGCTCCATCTCAAGGGATTTTTATTTTACCCCATCTTGTATAGGGCACTGGAATTTGAAATGTGAATTTATCTGCAGTATTAACCCTCAAATAATTTTTTTGCAGATTTTGTCTGGTATGCATGTTGGCAAAACATGGGCAGAGTCATGTGTAGCTAAACAGAATGCAAGAATATTTTTATATGTATATGTGTACCAGATGTGTGGAAGATTTTAAAAAACAAAGCTCTTTATATTTTTCAGGACGTTTGAGTTTTGTTACTTGAAATGATAGTTTAAGAGTGTTTCCATGATTTCAGGTGGTAACAGTTTTGGCCAACATTAGTATATCAGTACATTTTTTATTGAAATTGGCTGGGACAATTAGACAAAAATAACCTATTGGTAATTTTAAAAAAATTTTTCCCATTTTCTGATAGACATGGCAGTGATCATTAGAAGTATAAATGGCTTAAACAAAAATATTGAAAGGTTTTTCGCTTCTTACATAAATCGGGCTCAGTCTACACTCCATAGGCAGGTCACGGAGATCATAGACACAGACCAGAGACTCACACAGACCCGTGTGTACATCTCAGCATCAAATCCTGCTATCTTCCTGTGGATGACATGTTCATTTTTTCTTCAGATAGCAATCGTCCCATGGCAAGGTTTTAATGCAAAACATCCTTCTCTTCTTACTCTAAAGATGAACGGTCAGGAGGTGACTTACGCATCCCTGAGGTTCCTTCAGGCTCCTTCAGAGTCTCAGAATAGACGCAGGTGTGATGCAACTCAAAGGCCTAAAAGAGTGGATGATAAAGGTATATGTTTTAAGTATCTAAATTCACCTGGTTCTTATGAATTGCCAAGCATTTGACTTTTGAAAAAAAAAAAAAAAGAGAGAGATCCTTATCTGCACCTCTGGTTGTCAGCTGGTAATAGGAACCAAAATGAAGCAAGGTACTGTAATGGAAGTCTTAAAATAATTGAGAAAATGGAGAAATAAATTAATCTATCATCTATCTCTCTATTTCTATTTTTGTGGTACCGAGGGTTGAACCCAGAGGCATTCTACCTCCAGCTACATCCCCAGCCCTATTATTTTTATTTCTTATTTGGAAACAGGGTCTTGGTGGGTTGAGGTGAGTCTCCCTACTTGCTGAGGCTGTCCTCAAACCTGTGATCCTCCTGTCTCAGCCTCCCAAGTACAGGGATTACAGATGTGTGCGCCCACCATGCCTGGCTCACATACATTATTTTATTTTATTTTATTTTTTTTGGCGGTACTGGGGATTGAACCCAGGGGCATTCTACCTCCGAGCTATACCCCCAGCCCCATTTTTTATTCTTTATTTTGAAACCGAGTCCCACTAAGTTGCAGAGTGCCTCACTAGGTAGCTGAGGCTGGCCGCGAACCCGGATCCTCCGGTCTCAGCCTCCCGAATGCTGGGATTACAAGCGTGCGCCACCACGCCCGGCTCATACATTATTTTAAATGGAAGAAACTAAGAGTATGCTTATTCAAATTGATCCAGGAAGAATATGTGTGGCTCTTGAAAAGCAAAGGACAAAGTAGAACCTGAAGAAATGCTGAATTTGCTAGAGAAATAATAGTTTTAGAGAAAAGAAAAGTATGTGTTAAAAAAACTTTTTTGTTCAGAAGATATTTTGTTCAAAAGATATTTTAGGTATCCCAAATATTTACCAAACCTTAAAGCAGCCAAAATGTTAGACTCAGAGAGGGTAGCCTAGTTTTTCTGTTTTCCACTTCTGTTCTCCCTTTCAGAAATTGTCACAATTAAACTCTAAATTGAAAACTCTTACCTGTTTGTTTAGTGCTAATCTGAGATACAACTTTCAGACACCACAGACGTGGAAAGCACAAGGATAGATGCAGTATTGTCTAGAGAAAAGCAGAATGGGTAAAGGGAAAGAGAAAATTGAGTTTTAGAAACTTCGTAAAAGATGTTTACTTTCTTTTTCTTTTTCTTTCTTTCTTTTTTTTTTCTGCAGTACTGGGGATTGAACTCAGGGGCATTCTACCTCTGAGATATACCCCCAGCCCTATTTTTTATTCTTTATTTTGAAACCGAGTCTTACTAAGTTGGGGAGTGTCTCACTAGGTAGCTGAGGCTGGCCGCGAACCCGGATCCTCCCGTCTCAGCCTCCAGAATGCTGAGATAACAAGCCTGTGCCACCACGCCCGGCTGTTTGTTGCTTTTTTAAAGGTGGTACTTTTTTTTTTTTTTCTTTTTTTGTGGTACTGGGGATTGAACCCAGGGACATCTACCTCCCAGCTACACCCTCCCAGTACTTGGGAGGCTGAGACTGAAGGAACCGTGTTTGGGGCTAGCCCTATTTTCTTTGATACAGGGTCTTGCTAGGTTGATAATTTCACTACTCGCTGAGGCTGGCCATGAACCTGTGATCCTCCTGTCTCAGCCTCCCAAGGACTGGGATTACAGGAGTGCATCCCCATGCCTGGAAGGATGTAATTTTGAAATCCTAGAGAATAGTTTCCCATCTGTAGAATTTCTACAATGGGTATATGTCAGCCAGAAATCTAAAACTTTAAAGCCGTGATTCCTAGATTACAGATTTACATCAGTTTGTATGATATATTTCTGTAAAACTGTCCCGAGATACGACCGTCCCTTTGTTTGAGGCGATGTCCCAGGCATGGGAGAGCCTGGGCCAGGCTCCTTCCCTGACGATGACTCTTCCTTTTGTGTCAAAGGGTTTCCAGGGCCCTGGCGTCTCACTGCGGTGACTCTTGGAATCTTCTGCTTACTTCTGTTGGTGACAGTCATAGTGTTGGTGACAAACAGTGAGTAACTGAAATTTGCATTTCTTGTCTGAGCACTAGTGTTAGACACTAACTGTGCAGACAGCCTCATGCTCTGCCCAGGAAGTCCTGTTTATAGTTAGGGAATAGCCAGGGGGGCCTGGATATTGTTGGAAGGTTGTTTTGTTTTGTTTTGTTTTCTGCACATATTGCAGTTTTTGATTGATTGATTGATTGATTGATTGATGATACTAGGGATTGAACTCAGGGGTATTTAACCTCCGAGCTGCACTTCTAGTCCTTTATAATAAAATTTAAAAAAAAATGGAAACAGAAGTTATGCATGGTGGCATACACACTTGTAATCCCAGTTCTTGGGAGGCTGAGAATGGAGGATGGCAGGTTCACGGCCAGGCTCAGCAACTTAGCGAGACCTTGTCTCCTAATAAAATATGAAATAGGACTGAGGGTTAAATTGGAGATGGAATGACCCTGGATTCAATCCCCAGCACCATAAACAAACAAACAAACAAAATAATCAAATAAAAAATTGAAACAGGGTCTCATCACGTTTCTGAAGATGTCCTAAAACCTGTGATCCTCCTGTCTCCGCCTTCCAAGTACTGGGATTACCAGCAGGCGCCACCGCACTGGGATCACAGGGTCATTTGTATTTTACTTACCTGTTTCGTTGACTTTGACCCTGTGCTCAGCCGTATCACCTGGTCTTCTCCTTGTCATATTCCTCCTGATAGAGGAGTTAGGGATATTCTGCCTTCTGATGCAGGTCACGGTGAACCTGATATAATAAACAGCAGTAGACAGAGAAAGAAAAAGAAATTATAGCTTCTTGTTTTTCTTCCCTAAGTATATAACGAGGAAATGGTTCAATGAAATGAATGAATCTGTACATAGATGTTAGATGATCTTTAAGTTAAACTTTGTCTTTATTTGAATTCCATCACGTCTTTGGAGAAAATCATTGATGTACTGCACTTGGACAAAACGACCTGTCTGGATGTTATTCTTTCTTCTAAAATGGATATCCCACCTGCTCCAATAATAATAACTAAGCCATCTCTTTATGTTTCTCAGATCAGATTTCATACTTAGAAAGTATCTTCCTAAGTTTTTTTTACTTTGGTACTTATAAATGATATGTTGTTAAAAACAAGCAAAATTGGCTGGGCATGGTGGCGCATGGAGGCTGAGACAGGAGGATCACAGGTTCGTGGCCAGCCTCATCTACTTAGTGAGGCCCTCTGTAATTTAGTGAGGACCCTATTTCAAAATAAAGAATAGAAAATAGGGCTGAGGGTATAGCTTGTAGGTAGAATGCCTCTAGGTTCAATCCCCAGTACTGGAAAAAACAAGAGCAAAACTGAGGGGTAAGGCATTACTATTATAATTTTATTCATATATCTTATTTTATTTATTTTACACTTAAGATATCAATAGTGAGAAATTGATGTTTCCATTTCTATGGTGAGTTCACAGAGGTGTTACTTTCTAAATGTCAAATTACTAATTAAAGTAATGTTGTGAGTTGGTTGTCAGGGTTTTTCTTTTGTCTTTTTTTTTTTTTTTTTTTTTTTTGTGGTAATGGGGGTGGAACTCAGAGGCATTCTACCTCCGAGCTACATCCTAGTCCGGTTTTACTTTTCTGTTTGGAAATAGGGTCCCGCTAGGTTGATGAGAATCTCACTACTTGCCGAAGCTGTCCTTGAACCTGTGATCCTTCTGTCTCAGCCTCTCAAGTTATGGGATTACAGGCGTGCACCACCATGCCCGGCTTTTCTTTTGTCTTAAACATCAATAGTTATTCGTTATGAGAACTTTTTGTGTTATATCTATGCTATCAATTTTAGTTTTTCAGTATATTCAAGAAAAACATCAACAGCAGGAAATTCTAGAAAACCTCAATCAAAGTTGCCAAAATAACAGGTTCTTAAACAATCACCTTTTGACAAATAAGTCTTCAGAATATGACAATCTGAAAAACAAAACCCTGCAGCTTGAGGAGAAAATGAACTATTCCACGAGCAAATGTCCTAGGAAAGATGAGATCTCGCCAAATACAGGTACGAAGGAAATATTGAACAACAGATTGAGTTATTTCTTTCTCTGGAAGTTCTGGAGTCCAATAAATAGGCTTGTAGCCAGACAGGGTCACATGTGCCTGTAATCCCAGTACTTGGGAGGCTGAGACAAGAGGATCAAAAGTTCAAGGCCGGCCTTGGCAACTTACTGAGACCCTGTCTCTTTTTTTTTTTTTTTTTTTGCGGTACTGGGGATTGAACTCAGGGGCATTCTAACTCCGAGCTATACCCCCAGCTCTAGTTTTTATTATTTATTTTGAAACGGAGTCTCACTAAGTTTCGGAGTGCTTCACTAGGTAGCTGAGGCTGGCCGTGAAACCGGATCCTCCGGTCTCAGCCTCCCGAATGCTGGGATTACAAGCGTGGGCCACCACGCCCTGCAGACCCTGTCTCTTAAAAAAAGGGATGGGGATGTAGCTTAGGGGTAGAATGTCCCTGGATTTAATCCCCCGAACCACAATAAATTAAACAAACAAACGAACAAAGCATGCTGGTGATACTAGTGACCTCTGGGTCTCCTGGACATATTTCACTTCATGAGGATCTGGGTTTGCTCATTTCAAGTACGGATTTGGGGCCCCAGTCATGTTGGCACTAGTAGAACCCTACAGGTCTCTAAATGGGGTGCTGCTCCCACATTCCCAGTGCTCCCAGGAGGTGAAAGAAGTTGTCAGCTGCCCCAGAGATTCAGATAACTTTGTTTCTGCAGGCAAATCAGAGACTCCCACTGTTGCTGACATAGAAGATGGAGGCTGTCAGTAAAAATATATTCAGGCTGAAATGGGTTCAAAGGGCTTTTATCTGGATGCTACTATAAAAATGAAAAAAAAAAGAGACATGAGGAAAAAAAAAGGAAAAATGAAAATAGAAAAATGAAAAAAAGAGACGTGTGTGTGTGTGTGTGTGTGTGTGTGTGTGTGTGTGTGTTTCATTCTGCTATGGCTTCAGATATTCGTTCTCTTTGTGAGCAGTATATGTACTGGATTCCCTACAGTCCATCCAAAAGATTTACCAGAATGTTGATGTTTGTGTAACTTTGTGTGATGACACCATCAAAAATACCCAGGAGGCCGGCGCACGCCTGTAGTCCCAGTACTTGAGAGGCTGAGACAGGAAGATTGCAGTTTGAAGGCCAGCCTCAGTAACATAGTCAGATTCTCTACAACAGGGAGATCTTGTTTTAAAACAGAAACTAAAAAGGGGCTGTGGATGTAGCATGGATGCAGAATGCCCCTGGGTTCAATCCCCAGTCCTCTCCCCTCCACCCACACACACACTTAAGAGACAAAAATGTTATATTCCACACATCTTTCATAATGACCTGGTTATCTTGCATTGACTTGGTTAATAAACAACTACTAAATATTTGCTTAGGACTTAGAGTTTACAAAGCCCTTTTGTGTATTTAGTCTTGCTGTGGTATGGTGGTAGAGACTTATTGTCTCTCTTTTTAAAGATCAATACTGTTCTACAAATCTGGTGCATTATAACATAAATAGGAGGAGAAGAAAACGTTCTAAATATGTTTCTCATATTTCGAAGGCATTCCAGAATCTTTATAAGTTCTAATTTTATTATTTTTGAAGTGACCTTCAGGAGGAATTACTGATACACAAAAACTGCGTGTACTAAATGCACGTAATGTGCTGAGGTTGGACGTATGCATATGCCTGCGAAACCGTTACTGCAGCCAGGGTAACAGACATACCTGTCGCCATCAAAAGTCTCCTCGTGTCTCTCTTTTTTCTTTTGTGGTAAGAACACTTATCACAGGTCTACCCTCTTACCCACTCTTTGGGTGCACAGTACAATATTGCTAAGACTTTATACCCACTGAACAACACCTCCCCGTTTTCCCTCCCTCGAGCCCTGGACAACTGCCAATGGAATCTCTGCTTTTACTTTTTGTGAGTTTCACTAGTTTAGATACCTCCTGTAAGTGGAATTATAGAGTGCTTTTTTCTTCTGTGGTTGGCTGATTACTCAGCTAGCATCCTCAAGGCTCAGCC